>JAOXJP010041302.1:0-16388 GCA_025762735.1 Platanus orientalis
GTCCCAAGCCTGGATAAAGGAGGAGGGTGGCGTCAGGTTGAGAGCCGGCCTTAATAAACTACTCAAACCTTAAACATTGCCACCTCTCTGAGGTAAAAGATTATGAACTGTATCTTCATTACCAATGACGTTCTTTGTTGGTGAGCCAGAGTTAAGAAGATCCTTATAATTTGGGCTTCAGGCTGAGCTTCAGTCTGATGAAAATTCTAATGCTGTATTGGCCAGTGACGGTTATGGTTGGTACATCACTGCCTTGATTGTTGTTTGTAGTAACTGGTGTCAGAGGGTAACTTGTATTGCCATTTCAATGAAAGAATGAATCCCATCTGTTTTGCTTTTTTTTGGATGGATAACTTGGAAGATGTATTAAAAATAGAGCAAAAAGAGGAGAAAACATTACAAGAAACTTAGGCAAAGAGAGAGAGAGAGGGGAAGAAGAGAGAAAAAAAGGGGACACCCCCCTGGAAAAAAATTACTACATAGTGGAAGTGTGGAACTACCATTTTTACCTCTCAAATACTTTTTTGACTTGACCACTAGAATACAGCTGGCCATGATGATAACCATAAGTTCCATTTAATTGTTTTAAAACTTCATGATCAAATATCCTACTTTGGTGTGAATAACGATTTCCTGTAGTAGTGTAGAATAACGTTCAAAATGTGGGACGAGCTGCACTTTGGCAGTAGAAATGAACATATGTAAACTTCACTGAGGCCAAGGAAGAATGTAAGCAACAGTCTGTTGGTTGACTGATAATTTGTTATGGCGTTGTTTGAATTGCTTCTCAATTTTACTACGGACTCTCGGTTCTGTATAGGCTGGTTTAAGGCAATTTAATTTGGTTTGGGATTTGTATACTTTGTATAACAGAAACCCGTTCTCTATTGTCTTAATGATATTTTCTGTACGTCAAAATCTTAATTTATGAATCATCCTTTTTTTATCCTTATCTTTTTTCCTTTTTCTCGTGCCATTCTAAGATCAACATTTTACTTGGAACAGAGCATAGGGTTATTGTTGGCCATCTTAGAAAGTCAGCAAGAAGTAGCACAGATTCTTCTTCCATCTTTGATGAAGTTAGGTTTGCCAAGTCTTCTGGTAAATCTGTTGGCATTTGAGATGGGCAAATTAATTGGTGAAAGAATACCTGAAAGGTACGTTTGACATCTTTTTCCTCTTTGTATGGATAGCTTCTGTCTGGTATATTAAGACTTGAAATTCATCATTCATATAAGATCAGTGAGAGCTTATTACAAGAGCTTCATAGCCTTTTGCTTCTAATTTGAAGGGTTTTCATCATCATTTTGTTCTTTGAGTTTTATTTTTATTGCACCATTATGATTTTTATTTTATCTTCCCCAGTTGTTTACAATAGGAGACTCAGTCAGTAGCTGTGTTTGCCATTCACAGTTGGAACAGTTTTCCTGCTACCAATATGTTCTCATGAGTCATGAGACGGATGGAAAAGTGGAGCTGGCTCGATATACATGCATCAGCAAACAACTATCTGCAGTAGTTATTCCAGTGCATTTCTTTCTTCAGCCTTTCTGATTTTTAGTTTGAGAGTATGGGGTATGTTAAGTGTCTATTTGCAAATGAAGAAACTAGGAAGGATGCCCATATTTGTATCCATCAAGCTTCCGTGAAATTTGTCTGATTGGAGGACTGGGGATAAAAGATTTTCTATTAGAAGGAAGAAGAAGAAGAAAGAGAAGAGAAGGAACCGATAGGTTTTTATCTTGGATTAAATTGAGTGTATTATTCTCCTATATACACACAATATTATTTATATATATAATCTGATGGTATACCGTATGTAGTACACATGTGATGTACACAGTACATATACAAATACAAATAGACAACTATACCCTCATATACTTCTACACCCCCCCTCAAGCTGGGAAATAGATTTCTCGCATTCCCAGCTTGCTAACAACTTCATTGAGCTGAACACCATTCACTCCTTTTGTAAGAACATCAGCCAGTTGGTTGTCAGTCTTCACAAAAGGTGTACAAATTCAGCCCCATTGTAATTTCTCCTTGATAAAATGATGATCAACTTCATTATGCTTCGTCCTGTCATGCTGAATTGGGTTATGTGCTATGCTTATGACTGCCTTATTGTCATAGTATAAGAGCATAGGATGAGGAACAAACACCCCCAACTTAGTGAGTAATCTCTGAAGCCACAAGAGTTCACACACACCATGGACCATAGACCTGAATTTCGCCTTCGCACTGGATCTAGCAACAACAATTTGCTTCTTACTTCTCCAAGTAACCGAATTTTCGCCTACAAATGTGCAATAACCTGAGGTAGATCGTCTATCTGTAATCGAACCTGCCTAACTTCAACCCTATTATGTCCATGAGACGAATAAAACACTCATTTTCTTGGACACCCTTTAAGATATCTAATAATCTAAAATGTGGCATCCACATGGGCTAGTGTAAGTGCATGCATAAACTGACTAACTACATTAATGGCGTACGCAGTGTTAGGTTTGGTTAATGACAGATATATGAAATGTTCCACAAGACGTTGATATCTTCTTGCATCAATCAACCGATCCTGTAGGTCTTCTTTAAGCCTATGATTCAGATCAATAGGAACCGTAGTTGGTTTACATCAAAGCATCCTTGTTTCCTTCAAGAGATCAAGGACATACTTCCGTTGCGACAAGAAAATGCCATTCTTTGACCGAGCAACCTCTATACCCAAGAAGTACTTGAGTTGTCCCAAATCCTTAATTTCAAATTCCTTTGCTAGCTTCATCTTTAGTTGTTTAACTTCAGATTCATCATTGCCAATAACCACGATGTCATCAAGATATATAATTTCACAAACAAAGTATAATGACTTTGACATTTGGTATATCCATTTCTCAGCATAGCCAGTTGAAATCGTTCAAACCAAGCTCTTAGAGACTGTTTTAAACCATATGAAGCCTTCTTTAACTTGCATACTTACCCTTTGCCTTCAGAAAGATGAAATCGTGGAGGAGGTTGCATGTACACTTCTTTGAGGTCACCATTTAGGAATGCATTTTTTACATTAAATTGGTACAAAGGCTAGTGTTATGTGGCAACAAGAGATATGAGAACTCTGACGGAGTTCATCTTTGCCATTGGTGCAAAGGCCTCTTGGTAATCAATACCTTATAATTAAGTATACCCTTTGGCAACCAGCCTGGCCTATCTCTCATCTATGCCATTTGCTTTGTCCTTCACCGTGAACACCCACTTACATCCGGCTGGTGTTTTACCTTGCGGGAGGTTAACTATTTCCCATGTATGTTTTTTTTTTTTTCTTTCCAGTGTTCTCATCTCCTCCTCTATAGCACTTTCCACTGGGGTTGTGATAAAGCTTTAGACACGTTCTGAGGTACTGAAATTGATGACAAGATAGAAGAAAAACTACGAAAGGATTGAGACAAGTGATTTAATGAAACAAAGTTAGAAATAGGATGCTGAGTACAAGACCTAACACCCTTGCGAAGTGCAATAAGAACATTAATATCATCAGGTGGGGGAACACTAGGGAGAGGAAAATTATCTGTCTCATAGATAGAATCCGAAGAAACCTCATGACTAGGAGTTTGAGATGGAACATCACATATTTTGTCTTGCACCTTTCCTTTTCCTTTTCTTGAATATACTTGTAGCTCCTTTTCCGTATCCTTTTTTTGTATTTCCTTCTCCCCCTAAACCTCAACATTCATAGAACTCCCATGAACATCAAAAGAATATAAAGCGACAGGTAAAGGAGAAACATAAGGCATCTCTTCCTGCACTCCAATGCTCTCCCCCTAATGAAAACTCTTTGGTGGATCAAAAAATGGGATTCCCTCAAAGAATGTCACATCTCTTGAAACCAGACGTTTTCTTGTACCTAGATGATAATATTTATACCATTTCTGATTCATAGCATAACCAAGGAATGTACACTTAAGAGCTTTGAGATCCAGTTTCGTGTGATTAGATTTGGAGATATGAACAAAACATATGCAACCAAAGATTTTTGGTGGAAGAGGGAACAATGGAGTTGATGGAGATAGAAGTTCAAGTGGAGTCTTAAACTATAGCACACGGGAAGACATGCAATTGATGAAAAAGACTGCTGTCTGTAATGCCTCAGACCAGAATGTTTTGGGAATATTCATTGTACTCAAGAGTGCATGAGTTATTTCAAGCAAATGACGGTTTTTCCGTTCGGCAACCCCATTTTTTTCTAGACTACCTGGACATGTAGTCTGATGAATAATGCCAGACTCAGTGAAGAAAGAAGCAAGACCCCCAGATAATTATTCTCCCCCATTATCGGACCTAAAGATCGGAACTTTCTCATCAAACTGGGTATGAACTAATTGAAGGACTTAACAGCAGAAAAAACATAACTTTTAGTTTTCAAGAGATATACCCAAGTAGTCCTACTGTAATCATCCACAAATGTCACAAAGTAATGAAAACCAAATAATGATACAGTAGGAGAATGTCCCCACACATCTGAATGCACAATATCAAATTGAAATAAACTTCTTTTACTACTGAGAGGATAAACAACACGACAATGTTTTTCCAGTTCACAAGGTTTACATTGCAACTTAGAACTTGAAGAAAAAAACCGAGGAAACAACTTTTGAAGCAAAGGAAATGACATGTGTCCTAATTTATTGTGCCACTGCAGTAACTCCTGACTACTCTTATTAAAAAATTCTTTGGTGCCTTAACAACTTGCTGAACTAGTGATGCAATTGCAGAGGACGTATCCAACAAGTACAATCCATCCTTCTTAAACCCCCAGCCAATCATTCTCTTCGTTTCCAAATCCTAAAACACATAATGAGAAGAGAAAAAAATGACACTACAGTTAAGAGACTTAGTAATATGGTTGATAGATAACAAATTAAGGGCAAAATTAGGAACATGAAAGATTAGGAACATGAAAGACTGAAGACAAATGCAATGATGGACTTGCAATGACATCACCTTTCCCCACAATAGAGGAATAAGATCCATCTGTAATATGGACCTTATCTTGTCTAGAACACACATGATAAGATGAAAATAAGGATGACATACCAGTCATATGATGGTAAGCTCCTGAATCAATAATGCAAGAGGTGGACAAAGTGGAGTAAGACACATTAAGAGTAGTGCCAGAGATACCTGAATGTGTAAAGGAAGAAGTGGAAGGTGTAGGAGGATGATCTAGCTAGGATAAGAAATGTCGAAATGCCTCAACCTCTTCGCGAGATAAAATCCCATCAGATGTAGGGGAAGTAGCAGAGCTAGTAACCGATGGTGCAAAAGAGGATGTCGTAATCACAGAGTGTGCACTAGATCGACTATTCCCAAAGTGGCCATCTCCACGATCCCTGGGAAATGTATGAAACTGAGTTTGAGAATCTGAAGGACGTCCATAGAGGTCCCAACAAGTGTCTTTATTATGACGATTACACCCACAGTGCTCACACTTTAGTTTATCAGGATTATCAACACTAGTACTAAATTGACCACCACGACCATAGACATTGCCTCCTCTACCACCTCTCTAAGACGATGAAATCAATGTAGAGCGCTCTACTTAAGCATGTTGAGTCATAGTACTTCGGTGTTTCTCTTCTCTATGAAGGTAAGCATACACCTCATTAAGGGGAGGAAGTGGATCCTTACCATGGATGTTAACCCGTAGCTACTCAAATTCAGGATTAAGTCCAGCCAACAACTCATTGATACAGAATTCCTTAACATGTTTTACATAAGCAACAATATCATCCTTACACTTTGGGCGAAATGTCAGAAAATGATCCTTCTCCCACAACTGTTTTAATGAAAAGCAATAGATTGCTAAAGGGAGATCTCCCTGCTTCAACTGTGAGATACTCTGCTTTAATTCATAAACCTTGGATGTATTCTAAGCTTTTGAATAGGTCTGGGCCATAGAATCCCAGATCTTTTTAGCAGTCTTGAGGAAGAGGTAATGGCAACTAAACTCTAGCTTCATTGAATGTAGGAGCCAAGACATAACTGTTGCATTATTAGTCTTCCATTTACAATACTTCGGATCTGTCACACTTGGAATCTCCATTTTAGTTAGAATATAATCCTCATTGTCTTTGCCGCTAATATAAAGAAGGGCAGATTCTGACCAAGCCAAATAGTTTGTACCATCGAACTTAACAGTAGTAATCATGGCATTCAGAACATCTGGATTGCTGTTCCCACTAACATCAATACTTCTCGAAGGAGAAGAAGTTTCACTAAGTTCCGACATCTTGCTAGTCGGTTACAATACGGAAACAAGACTCCACACGGCCTAAACGAAGACTTTATGATTGCACAACTTTCACAAAGGCATCACAGCCTTATGAAATACCTGTCAACACAACGAAGACACGATCAACTGTAAGTAACGCCAATCACAGGCCTGCGTAAGCTCTAATAGATGGTTGATTGTACATTTGACTCGAATCATCGAACAACCTCACATAGACATGTGTAAGCACACACGCATCTCCACTGACACCATCCAACACTATCCAACACTTCAACAAAAGAAAAAACAAAAAAATAGGCTAGGTGTCAATATAAGTGGAGCAAACTCTTCACCGTGACTTCAATACCAAACCAAAACATCTAAGGCCACTCTTGTATGAACAAGCACAAAAAAAAATGACCCATCCACTTCAAATAATTGACACAAACAAGCCCCGATCTGATCAGATCGAGCAGTTTGACAAAATTGGGGTTTTCGATTTTTTTCACAAAATTGTTTGAAAAACATCCATCCATGGCTCAAAAAATCTTGGAAAAATGATCATAATTCTTGTAAAATCACCATGATCCAAAACCGTAACCTTCGACCTCTGACACCTGTATGATCCTGCTAACGCTAGCATCCATATGGATGATGTTAGCATTGTTTTGGGCTCTTTGTCGTCATCTATATTTTTTTATCAAATCCCCTTTGGCTCTAATACCAAGTTGAAAGTCAACCTACAAGAAAAAAAGGAGAGAAGAGAGAAAGAAGAAGGAAGAAGAAGAAGAAGAAATAGAAGAGAAGGAATCGATAGGTTTTTATCTTAGATTAAATTGAGTGTATTATTCTCCTTTACACTCATAATATTATATATATATATATATATATAATCTGATGGTATACTGTATATAGTACACTTACGATATACACAATACATATACAGACACAAATAGACAACTATACCCTCATATACTTCTACATTTCTTTCTTCAGCCTTTTTGATTTTTAGTTAGAGAATATGGGGTATGTTAAGTATATACTTGCAAATGAAGAAACTTGAAAGGATGCCCATATTTGTATCCATCAAGCTTTCGTGAAATTTGTTTGATTGGAGGACTGGGGATACAAGATTTTCTATTATTTAGTACAATGAAGCTAATGTATTCATTGTTATGCAGAGAGGGTTTTTAGTCATTTGTGGTAGTTGTAAAGAATCAGTGGGGCTGTTTAACCAAACCTAAACCTTGAAAGCTGTAACATATATAGTAGAAAAGAGAACATCTATCTTATGAGTCCACTTTGTTAGTCCTTACCTTCTCTTTGTCCATCATGAATTTTCCCCCTTTTTCCTTTTTCCTTTATTAGTACTTCTCTCTTCCCCTGATAAATTCTCAAGTTCATTAAATCTTTATGCATCTAGATTTTGAGAGTACCTTTTCTCTTTTCCTTGAGCATGCCTCAATTATCTAGGTGTGGGTCTCCCTCTACTTCTAGGTGGGTGTGAGAATGTGTGTGTGTGTGTGTGTGTGTATACTGTTGATGTATATAAGTGTATTTGGGTCAATATGTGAGGGTATATGGGTACATTGTACATGAGTGGTATTCTTGTAAGTATTCAATGTAGTGACTCAAGTATCCTTCTAATAAATACATTCATACTTATGAAAGAAGTTAAGATTCTCCATACGATTTCCCCCTTTCTTTCTTCTTCTTCGTTTACAAACCCTAGTACGAATCTACAAAAGTCCACATTGTATCAGAGCCAATTATCTGATCCTGTAACAAGGAACACATCTACAGAACTTGCTTCCTCTCTATTGACGTCATCAGGTCATATGGATGATGTCACCATCCGTATGGACTTGCTAGGTCAGTGACAAATTTTTTTTTATCTGTGTAGATCTTTATCTTTGGTGATGCTTTGCACTTGATTTGGTTATGTTTGCTATTTTTTAGTGATTTTTCAAAGTATTTCTTATTAATTTCGCAGATCTAAGTAATCTGCTCAATACGGTACATTCTTTGGTTCTCTCTCCCAATTCATATGCTTTTACTTCTTTGGAATATATTTGATTGGTTGGGACCAACCTCATGAAGTTTGAGTGAGTTTTGAGATTTTGACATTGTTTTCTCTTCTACACTGTTATCGCCAATCACAACAATGAGGGTTTGTGCTTCATGTCTTCTTAAAGGCTTGGATCTCTTCGAAACTGCATCTAGTATGGTCGTTTTTGCCTCATCTATTGATTCTTTATCTTTGAACATTGCTTTGGTTGTGTTTTTAATGGTTTTCTATGGTTCTCTCTCACAGCAAGCTGTGTAGGTCTGTCCAGCCTCTTGCAACTGTGGGTTTGTGTGTTCGTATGCTTGTGTTGCATTCCCTTTCTACCTAATGTGGCTGGTGTAGTGTTTTTTGGCTGCAACTTGCATTATAGATCTTCATTCTATAGTTTGGAGTTATCATAGTGTGTTTTTGGTGTTGCTAGGCTATGTTCAGCAGTGGTGTGGCATGGTTGTAGCCTTTTTTTATGTCCAACATTGTTCTTATGTGCATCTATTTGATGTTTGAAGTTAGTGAGACCGATACAGTTCCTCCATCCTCGGGTACCTTTATGTCTGGGTCCGGTGGTGTTTCCCAGGATCATTTTATGGCTCCCATTACTACTGTGAAATTCAATGGGACCAATTACTTGGCATGGTCTCAATCAACCCGATGGTCTATTTTGGGTCGTGGCAAGTGGGGCTATATTATTAGGAGTCTCCCTATCCTGAATCTTTCTGATCCTATGTTCGCTAAGTGGGAGGCTGAAGATGCCTTTATTGTTTCTTGGCTTATCTAATGTATGCAACCGTCGATTGGTAACACATATCTGTTTCTAGGATTTTTCGAGGAGATAAAAGATACTCTTGAGAAGACAAATTCTGACGTTGGCTAGCTAGCTCAGGTGTATGAGCATCGTCAACTAGTGTGATCGATGAAGCAGAATAATCAGTCTATCACTGTCTATTACTCCAACTTGTGCCTCTTATGGGAGGAGATTGACAACCATGCAACTTTTCTCACTCTCTATGCTACTGATGCATTAGTTTTTTAGAAGTTTGTTGAGGAGAGCCGTGTGTTTGAGTTTATTGTGGGTCTTAATCCCGTGTTTAAGCATGTTCACAGTCATTTCCTTGCTTGTGGTTCTTCCCATCCCTTACTGAGGTCTACACCTTTTTTCACTGTGAGGAGCGCCGTAGGAGTGCTATGTCTGTATCCCAGCCTCCCCATGCTCTTGAGAGATCAGCTCGTCTCTATGTTATAGAGAGGTGATCGTAGTGGTGGTTGTGGTTGTGGTCGTGTTGGCAGTGGCTCAAAGGACTGTGACTGATTACGTCGTGATCACTGTGGACGAGCACATCACACAAGGGCCACCTATTGGAACCCTCATGGTCGTTCTCAAGAGCCCATTTCTCAGCCGCCTCAACATGATTCTCTTATTGGTGGCTGTAATATAGTTCCTCATCCTACTACTAAAGGTCAGTCCAGTGCTTATGCTGCTACTCCTACTAATGTTGCTTCTTCTACTGCATTACCTAAGCCTTTTGTTGTCCTTGGTGGGGAATTGGCCTCTCTTCGTTGTTTTGTGGTTCAGATGGATACTTCTTCTAGTGATGCCTCTACCTGCTCTATTATTGCCGTAGGCATACTGAATTTTCCCCTTAGTGCTTCCTCTCTCACCTCTAGTGCTTCTTGAATTATTGATTCAGGTTCCTCTCACCATATGACTGATACACCATCTCTTTTGTCCACTTATACTGTTAGCTCTAGTCGAGACATAGTTCGTATTACTGATGGTTTTATGGTTTTTGCTGTTGGGACTAGGTCTATACCCATCTCTCCCTCTTTATCTCTTATGTATTTCATGCTCCTAACTTTTAGTTTAACCTTGTTTCTGTCAGTCATATTACCAAGTCTTTAAACTGTATTACTTCCTTCTTATTATGTCTTTCAGGACTTGGTGACGAGACAAACTATTGGTAGAGGTCACGAGGAGTGGGGGCTGTAGTTTCTTAAAACGACATTTCACCTTGCTCCCCAATGCAATAAACATCCTCTTCATCTCCCTTATTTGAGCTTATGCCCTAGCACTTTTGGCTTGGCTACCCTTGTTACGTTACTTTACAACAATTATTTCCCAGTTTATGTAGTTTTGTTTCTCAGTCTTCTTTTCATTGTGAAACTTGCGAGTTTGCAAAATATTGTAGATCTTCGTATCCTATGAGTACAAGTAGGAGTACATCCCCTTTTTCTATTGTTCATTCTAACGTGTGGGTTCTTGCCCCTGTTACTTCTTTATATGGTTATTACTATTTTGTTACATTTGTGGATGACTTTACTTGTCCTACTTGGGTTTATTTATTGCATGCTAAACATGAGGTGTTTTATACTTTTCAACTGTTTCATAAGATGGTAGATACTCAATTTAATTCTAAGATTTGTATTCTTCGTTCTGATTATGAAGGTGAATATATGTCTTCCGTTTTCTCTTTTTATCTCTTTCAGCATGATATTCTTCATTAAACCACTTGTCAAGGGAGTCCAAAGAATGGTATTGTTGAACGAAAGAATCGCCATCTGTTAGAGATTATTTGTGTCTTGTTTACTATGCATGTTTCACAGGTTTTTTGGGCAGATGCTCTTTAAACTGCTACCTATGTTATGAATCGGATGTCCACTTGGATTATCGATTTCTAGTCTTCTATTTCTTGTCTCTCCATTCTGCTCTTGGTTCTTCTCAAAGTATTTGGGTGCATTTTCTACGTCCATGTTTTGAAGTTAGATCATTTTAAGTTGGACGCCAAGGTTCTTAAATGCATTTTCCTTGGGTATGTTATGAATTAGAAAAGATATAAGTGTTATCATCCTTTTACTCGGACGCGTATTGTTTCCATGGATGTCACTTTCCATGAGATTGCTTCATTCTTCTCTTATAGCCATCCTCACCTTCAGGGGGAGACATGTGGTGTATGTGAAGATGATGTTATTTTTCCTCTACTTGTTCTTCCAAATTCCTTTGATGTTGATGGATGTCATATCAAGGAGTAGCAAGAAGCTATTTCAAAGGAGACAGAACCTATTAAAAAGAAATGATGGATGCAAGATTTTACTAGTTGTTAGACAGAGACAGAAGGTTGTTCCTAGCTCTTGTGTGACTCTCCAACAATGCACTTCCTCTCCAGGTAGTGGCCTCTCCATTTCTCCAGATGATTCTCATTTTCTCATTGTTATTAGAAAGGGCACCCGTGCTTGCACTCAATACTCCAATACTAATTATGTGTGTTATGACTCTTTGTCTTTTGAGTTTAGGGTTTTTTCTACCTTTTGTCATCTGTTTCTATTCCATATAGTGTTCCTTAAGCTCTTTCCCAGTCTCAGTGGCAAAAGACAATGGAGGAAGAAGTGCGGGAACTTGAAAAGAATAAGACATGGGATGTTGACCTTCAAAGAGGAAAGGAGCCCGTGGTGTATGTGTATTCTCAGTGAAGCTCCAACTGAATGGCACTGTTGAACGATATAAAGCTAGGTTAGTAGCTAAGGGATACACTAAGACTTATGGATTGATTACTAGGACACCTTTGATCTAATAACAAATATGAGTTCTGTTAGGATCCTGATCTTAGTTGCTGCAAATCAAGGTTAACCATTGTTTCATGAAGATATCAAGAATGCTTTTCTTAATGAAAACCTAGAACTCTACATGAGATTACCTCTTGGTTTTCAGCTATCCACAGACAAAAAGAAGGTGTGGCGTCTAAAAACGGCACTTTATGAGCTCAAACAATCTCTCTGAGCATGGTTTTAGATATTTAGAGGTGCTATACTCAAGAATGGATACTGATAGTGCCAAGCTGCTTATACGCTCTTTGTGAAACATCAACAAGGAAATGTTACAACTCTTATTGTCTTTGTTGATGACATTGTGGTTACGGGTGATGAACATTGTGAGAACAATCACCTAAAATGTTTTCTTGGAAAGGAGATTGAAATCAAGGATTTGGAGCCTCTTAAAGTGATGCAGCGTGCATGTAGGAAAGTGAGTGTGTGCTTAGGAGATAGGAATAAAATTACAAAAATAATGAAGAAAAATAAACAAGATTCCTACTTGCACAATTCGAAGGCAAAATTAGATGGATCTTTAAAATAAGCTCAACATGCATTAAAGAAATTAGGAAAAACAAAATAATGAACAAGCCAAAGACCTAATCTATATATTAAAGTATACTAACTAATTTAAAGACTTAGAACAGTTAAATTGGCTGTCCAAAATCTAATGGTAAAAAAAAACTATGCTAAAAGTAATCGAAACATGGTGATAATGAAGGGAAAATAACAACTAGATGTGGGACTTTGCATGGAGAGTAATTAATGAGTGTGATAGGTGCTATTAAGGTTCAAAACATGGCCTGTGGATGTTAGGAAAGTATTTAGAAAATAACCTCAACAGTTTTCAGGTATATGCCAAAGCCTCAACCAATTAATGCTCTAAAGAGTTGGAAAGAGATCATGTAAGAGAAGTGCCGCACCTGTGTGACTATGGCCAGCAGTCCTTATATGCTTCTGTGTAGGAATCCTTCCAAAATCTCACGAATAAAACTCCTCAAATAAAGTAATCAAAGAAGATGACAACCTGATCAGGTTATCTATAGGTGTCGCCACCCCTATAAGAACCCAAGGTGGAGCTTTAGATTGAAGGAAGTTTTCGGATGGGGACCACCTCTTCTAGTGTTTCCCAAGGGTTTAGAATACCCTGTGAAAGAATGATTCTTCAAAGCCTTTGAGACCAACAAACATGAGTCAATCTCGTGTGATGTCTTCTGAGGTTGTTTTCATGCTTGGGAGTCACTCCATGGCCTGCAACTCTTTCAAATCAACAAACAAAAGTGGTAGGACAGTCTAGGATGGATCATCTAGGGGTTTATTGCCTTCTAGAACCATCAGTTCAGCCCGAAATGTGGTCTGTTGTTGTAGGAGGTTGATCTTCTAAATCTCCTCCTATAGCTCATTCATGCCTAGGTCAGGATAACCTTGTGTTTGGTTTAGGATTGAAGGAATTTTAGGGTGCCTTGCTGGTAGCTGTAGGATAGTTCAATGGTCTAGTATACCTAGGAAAAGACGAATCATTAAAAGCTTTTAAGGTGTGAGTTCTGTGGTTGACCTCCCTAGATGAGTTATTTCCTCTGTTTCACGCCTGGGAGTTATTCCAGGCCCTGAAACTTCTTTAAATCTGTAAACTAAGATGGAGGGCTTGTAGAGGAGTGGTTGTCTAGCCCTTTTAGATGCCTTGGAAATGTAGTTTGATAAAAAACCTTGGAGATGAGATGTTTGTGGTTAAATCCTTGTAATTGTGTACAGTTTCAACAAGAAGAACCTGTAAAATACTAAAAAAAATTTGAAGAAAGAAGAAGGAATGAGACTTTTAACCCAAGCAGAGGGAGTGGCCTCCACCACCAGTGTTAAACTAGGTGGGGGTCTAGACCCATTCCAAGGTTTTGGGGTTCTCCAACCTACAACAAGAAGGAAGAAGAAGAAGAGCCCTTCACGTCTGAGACAAAACTCAAAATTTGCATATATTATTTCATAACTAGAAAGCCTAAGTCGTGGGGGTATATATCACCCTCCCACGGCTAGGTTATTACATAAAAATTCTCTATGGACTGAAAAACCCCTAAGACTAAAATATTGTATCCAAAATACCCCCTATCTAACATAAAAGACATCAAACACCCTAAACAAAATAAAGATTAATCTACCATCACAAACATGTGTTCCCCTCCAACAAGAGGCATAAATAAGAACAAAACTAAATAAAAAAAAGCTAAAATAGATGCCCTAAAAAAATCCATGTCACTCAGCCATGATGTCCTCATCATTAAGTACTTCCTTGGAATTGAAGTTGTTAGATCCAAGGATGGTCTCTTTTTATTTCAACGCAAGTATGTATTAGATCTTCTTCAATACTCTGTGATGTTAGGGTGTAAACCTTGTGACACTCTCATTGAGTTGAACCATTGCATGCATGCAGATGAGAGCCACAAACTTAATTGATATTGAGCGTTACCAAAGACTTGTAAGGAACCTGATTTATTTGACCATGACTTTGCTAGATATCTCTTATACACTTGGAGTGGTCAATCGTTTTATGTATGCTCCTATAACTAGACATCTTGAGGCAGCATACCGCATTGTTCGTTACTTGAAGAAAAGTCCATGTCAAGGACTTTTATATCGTAGAAAATATGATCTCCTAGTTGAGGCTTTCACTGATGTAGATTGGGCAATGATAGAAGATCTACTTCTGGTTATTGTACTTTCGTTAGAGGTAACCTTGTTTCTTGGCGTAGCAAGAAGCAGTCAGTCATAGCTCAGTTAAGTGTAGAGGTAGAGTTCCGAGTTATGGAACATGGAATTTGTGAGATACTATGGATATGTGGCTTCTTAAGAGAGTTGAGATTACACTCTCATGGTTCTATGCAATTGTACTGCAACAATAAAGCAACCATTAGCTTTGCTCATGATCCGGTTCAGCATGACTGAACAAAACATGTTGACATTGACAGACATTTCATAAAGGAGAAGTTGCAAACCAAACAAAATTGTATTCCTTTTGTAAAGACTGAAGATTAGTTATCTAATTTGTTTACTAAAGGATTGTGCAGTCCTAGCTTTAGTTGGATTATTTGCAAGTTGGGTATGTACAATATTTACATACCAGCTTGAGGGGGAGTGCTGATATATATGAGTGTTATGGTCCAATATGTGAGGTTATATGGGTACATTGTACAAGAGTGGTACTCTTGTGAATACTCAATGTAGTGACTCAAGTATCCTTTTAATAAATACATTCATATGTTTGAGAAAAGTTAAGACTCCATATGATTTCCCCCTTTTTTTTTCCTTCTTTCTTCTTCCTCTACAAACCCTAATACAAATCTACAAAAATCCACTTTGATAATGACACTCTATTTAGTAAAATTTAGCTATGCTGAACACTTCGTTGTATTCACATGCCACACACATGCTGACACTTTTATTTGAGACAAAACATAATTTATCATATATTTAATTTAGAGAGAAGAAGAAAGATCTTCACATAGTCTTTATTGATTTAGAAAAAAAACATTTGATAGGGTATTTAGAGAGATCATTTTGTGGATTTTGGAAATGAAGGGGTTCCAAGTAGATTTATTGACTTAGTTAAGAATATGCATGATGGAACGATAACTAGTGTTGGGATAACTAGGGGAGAGATGAGCAAGTTTGCATTCACAATAGGTTTACACCAGGGGTCAGCATTGAGCCTGTATATCTTTATGCTAGTTATGGATGAATTGACTAAGCATATACAGGAGGAGATGGTGTATGTTGTTTGCTGATTATATTGTTTTTTATTCACGAGACTAGAGAGGAGCTAAATATTAAGTTGGAAATATGGATGGATTTTCTAAAATCAAAATGTTTTAAGATAAGCTAGATTAAAATGGATATGGAATGCAATTTTAGTAAAGTAAGAGTACAAATGAGGGAGTGGTTATGATTGATAACCAAGAGATACCTTGATGTGATTATTTTTGTTATCTTGGTACAATCATTTTTAAGGAGGGTGATATTGAAAGGATGTTGTTCATAGTATTAAAGCGGGGTGGATAAAGTGGAGGAGGTGTAACATCCCACCCCATGACGCACATATTACTGAACATGTGTAATACATAGAATGTTAACATATGTCACATAATTTCTATACACACATAGGACACTTAAATGCACATATGCTGATCTGAACATTGACACAACTTTAGAAAGACACTAACAAAAATGTGGAAAGAATTTGAGTCAAAATTATACATTTAGATAGGCATAGAAGTCTAGAGTCCTACGCAACAAACGACAAGCAAAACAGATACCAAATGAAAAAGTTAAAGACAATTTACTAAACAAGAAAAAAAAGGGGTCAAAGACATGACAATTTCTAAAGCTGTCCCAGACGGATGACACAACTTTGTAAGTCAATATCTATCAATCCCGTAGGAATCACCCTACAAATAATATATGCTTGGAAAGATCTATGAGTCTACTTTC
>JAOXJP010041313.1:0-16388 GCA_025762735.1 Platanus orientalis
CCATTTATAGTGGGTTGTGTGCCTAATTTGCACTTCCTCTTCCTGCATGTTGGTTATTTTAGGTTATATTTAATGAAAAATATATATTTTAGCTGTTAGAAATATTCTTTTGCTAATATTTAGGGTATATAAATTAGTTGTTGTCTGCAGATTGGTTGTTGCCTGGAAATTTCCTTTTAGGATTAGCCTAAAAGAACTAAGCTATGTTGTAGGGTTGATGTTTCTAAGCCTATTTCTATATGAATTTATTGATTATAAAATTTAACAAAATGTATAATCTGTTATTCTTGTTTTTATAGACTGTTTGCACGTTAATGTCTACAATTATTGCTTCTTATGGTTCTTAAATGTAGAAGAACATGCATAAAATAGATAGAAAGAAGTGACTCTTGATTTATCTATTTATTTTAATATCATCGCATTTCTTAAAAAAATTTATATAGTAGTCCATGAGAATGGGGCTTTGTAGCTTGATATTGTGAAACTTTAAATTATGTAGAATGAGATTGTTCCCTTTATTGATATATTTATTGGGGTTTATTAACCTTTTAGAGATAGCTCAAGTGAGTATGTATTACATAAATAAATATACATTTACAATCCAATGAATTATACTTTTGCATAGTGCTCTATGGGTAAGGCCTGGGGCCCGGGCGACTTGGTAGACGCACCAGAGTTAGCATATCCATGAGTAAGGAGGCATAGAAAGAATCCCCAGATTTATCTAAAGCAACTCACGTGACTTCTTGTGAGGAGATCACTAAGCGGGGTTTACGAGGCATAATTTATGGTTATTGTCTTCCCTGTGTATTTAGGCACAGATGGGAACCCCAAATTTGTCCGAAACTGCTTAGTGGTTGGCCACCACTAAGCGGGATCCAGTTTGCAGTATGCACTTATACAGTGCTTGAGACTTGATTTGCACCACTTTAAGTGGTTAATGTTGCTTAGCATGGATCTGTTAGTTAGATGAGATTTTAGCACCTAAAAATACCAGATTTGTAGACATATCCTAGTTCTTTATGCATCTTTATATACAATGAGGTTTATTAATTGTCATGTTATAATGATCTAACAGAATGAACTATTTGGGATGAGTTAACATTTGCTTATGCTGAAGACTTGATGATTATGTTTACATATCACTGCTTAGTTTGCTTAACGTTTTATCATTACTATGTTATTGATATTGTTGAGTTGTATGTTTGTCATGTTGCATTATTGAGTGTGTGTACTATAAATTATGGGATATGGGGATCCTTTACGAGCTAATGTAGCTCACCCACGATTAAACCATTTTTTTTCTTCAGATACAGACATTCTTGGTGCTTCAGGCCGAATAAATCCCCAGTCATAGTGACACTCGCCAGTATTTTAGTATTTTAGTAGTTTTACTGTGATGTATAGTATATATAAGGATGTACGGTCCCAGTCTAGAGTGGCTTTGTTTACTATTCATTTCAGTTATCTTTTATGAGTCATCTTGTATTTTGGTATAGCCCATTTTGTATGATTATTGGGTTATGACTTATGTTGATAACCAATGATGTATTTTGAGGACATGTATATATATTTTTTATTATGAATGAAAATGATTGCCACATGGATAGTTAGATGGTTCATATGTAGTTATTTCTATGGACGGATATTGCTATAAATTGTTGTCTATCAGGTGATATGGGACACTTGTCCCTATGAGTCCCAGTTACGGGAAGGTGCCGTCGAAATTTCGATAAGAAAACCCTTGAAGACATGTTTTTCTCTATTTTAGAGGTGAGCATTGGTTTAAGGAACTCCCTATCTGTCATGTGTCGCATTCGGATCCAGAGCGTGACAATCATCAACCCTGTTAACAACAAGATCCATAAAACTTGGCCTTAATGAATCCCTACGATCATAGTCTACTTGAGCACTAGGCTCCATCTTTCTGTATAATTCATCAAACAGATAATTTGGATCACCCCTCTCTTTGACCAAGTTCAGGGTGACCATAATCCCAAGGCTCGACAGTAGCTCAACTAAGCGGCCATAAATGCAAAAAATGTTAAATCTTTAAGTTGCAACACACTAACTGCTGCAGAATAGTAGCTAAAGAGGAGAAAATTTTCTGCATAAGTTTTTAGATGGAAATAGAAGCTCTCAGGTAGGCTTAGATTAGGGAAGAAAGGTGTTGTTTTGTGACAGAATAGGGCAGGTTATAGGGCTATAAATAGGGACACGTGTGAGGCTTAAGTATGATTAAAAAATAGAGCCAATTTATGCTTCAAATCTGGCACAGGTTCTGGATCCAAACAGTAAGCTAATTGTGGGCTGATTAGGCGAGGGATCAATGTTAGAATAGGTTTGGAATATGGGACAAATTTGAACAGTACAGAGGACTGTTTGATAACCTAAAACAGAAAATCGAATAAAGATTTATGGGACTGTCTTGATGCCTAAAACAGTAGATCTTATAGGGGTTGAAACAAGGAAAGAAAAGGGGACTGAAATGGGGCATATTAGGTTAAGGTATGGGCTGATTTGGTACTGTTACAAATAACAAGGAAATATCCAAAAGAAAAGAATGCTAGAAAGAAAGAGAGGAGAAACAAGAGAAGAATTGAAGAAGAGAGAAAAAGATCACGTAAAGAAAGAGAAGAGAAGATAGAATATATGAAAGAGGATAGAGTGAGGTAACTTACTCGTGTAGAATTGAGGAACGAGAGAGAAGATACAGTTGGACCACAACCCACACTAGCACACACGATCACATCCAATCTTCATATTCAAACTCATTGCCTTTATTCATATTTGATGGACTATAAATAGGCTTTACATTATTACAAAAAAAAGACTTCTAAATCTTGTAAAATCCCTAAACATTAGGACTTTTATATTAACCAAATTTCCTAGCCAAACAAATCCCAACTTTCTTAATTTTTTATCAATTTATGATTCCCCAAAACATCAAAGACTTCAAGAATAAAATTTCTAAAACTTCAAGATCTTTGGGGTTGTTGATTTGGTCTACTGGGTCACTCTTTATTGACTTAAGACATTCTCTAAAATATTCTCTAAAGAAGGTCAATCGACACCTGTTATGCGCGCCACATGAATCAAATAAAGATTTTTTAAAACTTCAGAAAATTAGGTGCTGTCATTCAACTATATATGGGCCCACTTGACTCTTTAAAAGAGTCTAAAAATCCCCTAATATGTACTGCACAACCAGCTCTTGTGAGCCCCTTTAAATTCAAATTTTAAACATAAAAAGAAACCTAAAACAAAGTTAACCGTGCACCTCTTAACTCTCTAATATTTTGGCATTATTTTACCTTATTAGAATTGACTCCTTACACTTTAATAAACTCTAAAAAAATCCAAAAATTTTACAGTTTTTGAACTTAATCCTCTTATGATGAGACACATACAATAGCCTAAGAAAATTGGCTGCATTAGTAACCCTTGAAGAGCCAAAAAGTGATGCTTGACTGTACCCATCGCACCTGAAAGGGTCTACGAACTTTCCACTTCTTTTGATAAATCCAACTACAGATAAAGGCACACCATCCCTACAAGAACCAAAAGGAACTCATCCTTTGAAGGGCCTAATGACATGCTATCAAAAGCCTAGGAATGGGGTAAAGGCATCACAGGATAAGCAGCATGCCTTGAATAGGTCATTGTTGTATCTTCTTCTTTATAAGATTCTCTAGCTGATATTTTATCAAGAATTACATAGTCTTGATGTAGGTCTTCGTCCTTGTGAAGGCCAATATCCAAATTTCTTCCTGATAATGCAGATAAGTTCCCACAACTTTTCCCAAAACCTAGGTTGTCTTCAACAACTAATCTCAAATTGCAATCGAGAGGTAAATCACGATCTAGGATCTGATTACAAGGTCATTTGGTATGCAATTTCAGTTGCAATCTCTAAGCCAAAATTGTATTTTGATGCAATTTAAACTTGCATTCTGCAATCACAGCCCAATTTTGAATTGCAGGATCCAACTCAAAAAGATGCTAAGGTTAGATCATGTGCAGAAAATGAGGTTACTTGGTCTTTTCACAAAAAATATAAAACAACCTATCTTATGTTCGATGGAAGCCCTAAATTGAATCACTACAATTTTCTAATATGTGTGCTCTTATAAGGCTTAAAAAGATGCATGTGATTAGGAGCAGGAATATGATTAGGGTTTTGTTAAATTGGATTTGGTTTACTTCTTTTTGTTTTTTTTTTTAAAGATTTGATTAGATTGGATCTGATTTAGTTTTTACTTTTATTATTGCAATCTTTTTGTTTAAAGCTCTTGTTAGAAGCATTGTGTATCACGACGAAAATGAAATAAAAAAGACTTTTTCTCATTTTTCATAAGGGAAATGGTCTGCTGGTGAATTAGCAGGAAGTTCCTACAGAGTTTAACCACACTGTGACACATATTTGCAAGGAAAATGACAAAAAATGGAAAGCTATTTAACAAAAAAAATTGGATAGGTGTCATTGAGTGGTTAAATCAACAGGAACTTCCTGTTGATTCACGATCCCTTCCCTTCTCATAAATTTATATAATAAGGAAATGTCCCATTAATGCTCTAGGGTTGCGAAACCGTCTCTTTAATGAAGAGACCTTGGGTTGAATCAGATCAGCACCATTTGCCCATAATTTTAGAACAGGATTGGACCAATGGTATGATTGCACCGATACCCTAAATGGCTCTGTACAAATGTAAAACGGTAATATATAAAAAGCACATATAATTTGTAAAACCAGACAAAATTGACTGGTTTTTAACTAACCGAATTCTAATAAAACCAACTGTTTCTAATATTAGAAACATGTCTTTCCCATCTTGATGTAGATTTTCTTTATGATATAAGAATAAGATAATTATTATATTAGTTTTTTACATATTTTTTTTAGCTTTAGTATGTATAAATTTCAAGTGCTATTTTTTATTAAACTTTCTAATGCATTATGAATTGTTTTATTTTTTGGTACTTTATTACATTTGACTATTTTTGAAGCGACTCAAAACTATAATTTATTGGCAGTCCTGTATCTCCTGTGTTGATGTTGCATCTTTCCCACCATGTTGCGGGTCCTATGGCAGTCAGCTTAGCTTATGGGGCTACCCCGAAAAAAATTTGGTGTATGATTGTTGGCTGGAAAATGGTTGTACCCAGGTGATAAAATTTCAGCATAACAATAATTAAAGAGAACCACACCTGCATTCCTTACAAATATATCCCGAGTGCCCGTCTCTTACATCCATTTTGGTCGTGGCTGGAAGCTCTGCATGATCCTCATTTCGGGAATTGTCTCATTTGAATTTCTCCATTTGCAGTCTAGTTGATGGCCGAACGCATTTCATAGGACAAAGAGATATATGGTCTGATGGTTCACACGGTACCGAATGAGGCCTCTTTGAGAAGATTACTGTAAATCTTGGAATATAGTGAATGATGCATGTAACAAGTTCATGCCAATTTTAAATTAGATACATGCATCATGAGTTATTCCTAATAGCAGTACATTGCCAACTAGGCTAGGTTCTTTCAAAACAAGACACAAACTAGAATATTGATAATTACATAGATTGGTTGGACTGATCTATATATAATTGTCTTCATCATGGAGTTTGAATATTCAATTAGAAAGAGATCATGCCTGTACCTATAAATGCATGACACAATGACCCGACAACCCAACAAAGGTTTTATTTCTACCATATCAGCAAAATCTGATTGTATGTTAGATGTAAAGGCTCTTCATATTATCACAGAATGAAAATCTCTTGATTAACTAAAGCCATGTTTGGTTGTCATCTGTAATGAAATCATTTCATTTTAAATCGTTCACAACACCCGTTCCCTGTTAAAGACAACCAACAAGTCTCTCTCCAAACTCTCCCTTTTCTCTCTACTCTCCTATGACCACCATTTTCGCTCTCCCTCTTCACATAGATCAAGGAAAAACCCAAAACAGGGTTTTCGCATGCATGTTTTGTTTTATTCCATGATGGAGAAATCCTCTCCCCACTGAGAAAGTTTATGGTTGGCTTTCAAGCCCTACGTTGAGGTTTCTGCTTTTGTTTTTGACTTCTCTAAGATTCTTCAATCAATTATCACTTTGAATTTTGTTTTTCATCTTCTACTTAAGCCTAAACCAATATGAATCTGATACTTGCTTACACTGCTTCGGATGTCTGCAAACTGAGTACAAACATAACAACTCTGCTACACTAAATTATACCTTCGTACAAGTTTCTCATAGAATATAGTCTACATTGAGTTTATTGCCTAATACCATCTTGTGCTGCCAAATGCCACAAAGGCTGAAAAATACAATTCTTTGTAAGGGTTTGTTTTGCATTGTAAACATGGTTGGGTGCTTCAGGTTTGGGGATTTTTTTATGGCAAAATGAAATTTGTTGTTGGAGTGATTATTAGGTTGCCTGTTTTAAAAACGAGTTTTTTATTTGGTGAATTTAGGGGTAACTGATGTTGAAATTCAATGTCAATTATCTATTTAATTATAGTTAAGGTTTTCCTCTTTGTTTCCCTGTGTGCAATTAGAGTCAATTGGTGAGATTATGATACCATGTAGTACAAGATTGGGCAGACTAAAATCTACAAATAGTTGTCACTCAGGACTTTCTTCAAGCACTTAAAAGGCTAGGCAGCAGCTCGTAATGATGCTTAGTTGCATAGACAATGACCCTTTTTAGTTAATGATCATATTCCATGACACAGGAACTTTCTCAATGCCCTTCATTGAAGGGCCACCAAGGTAGACCCAAAACATTCAAAATTTCAAATATATGTCACCTAGATATTTTCTCAAACACTTGATCTACAAGTAATCCCACAACAGAAACTTTTCAAGCCCAAAAAGAATGATTGGCTTAAAACTTTAAGCAAATAAGCAATGATGACTCTTTCCTTAATTCATGGCCAAATTCCCATGTTCAACCTATCAAAAGGATATAAGTTTTCTTGAAACTTTGAAGGGAGGAAAGGTTTTCCTAGTCTGGCTGTAGGTTTTGACTCATGGGTTTTGAATTTTAGTCAATGTAAACACCTGGACAGGCGCTCATACATCAGCCACAGGGTGAAGATCATAAACCTCCATGTAAAATTAAAAGGTTTCTTTAAAAGAAGGGTTGGGAAATCTGGGCAGCAGTAATGAGAGTTCTTTGATTTGAAGTTAAAGGATTTTCTGGCAAGTCCAGGTTGGCCGATTGATGTAAAGATATGGGGGAGGTGTTGGATGTGATAAAAAGTAATGGAAGGAATAATAGAGGTGGTCGGTGGGTGTAGGGCTTGTATGGAATGATGGGAAGAGTTATGAATGTTTGAAAGAGATTAGGAAGATGGATCACTAGACTGTGGGCAGCAAACTTTCAAGCAAGGAAAACCAGAAAAAGATAAAAGAAATGGGGAAGAAGGAGATGATGATAAAGAAGAAAAAAAAAATAGAAAATACCTTGAAAGATATCACCAATCCAAAGACTTTGTCTAGGCAAACAAGGGAGATAGTACTTTTATGAGAAATCACCAACTCCCAACTTGGAAATCACTAACCAAGTCAACCCTTAGGCACCCAGGACTTGAAGACTCTTCAAGCTTGAAGAAGAGGAGTTCCACTCATGGAGAGCAAGATATAACAATTTTATTAATTTCATCATGCCAAATACAAAAAGGTGCAGCTCATATATAAATTCACAAACTCATGGAAACAGCAAAAAACAAACCTTAAAAGCTCTTAAACTACTAGTTTACTTGCTACTTAAGACTTTCTTAAAAGTCAAAACTACTAAAAACTGCACTTTCTAAAAACAAAAAGTGTTAAAATTAGGTTTTTTTTAGAGAATTTCGTCCAGCACTCTTAGAGGCCCCACTTTGACTTGTTGACTCTCTAATATTATTAAAATACTACTGGTAGTAATGTCTTGTCACACAAATACCCAAAAACAAAAATTAAAATGATCCTTATGTCTTAGACTCTAATAACTCATGAAATATTAACTAAAACAATAAACTAACTCAATAAAGACTTTATCATGTGTTCTTCCATGTGTCTTCTCATGTGTGGATCCCACCATGAGCCATGTGGGCCCCACATGTCTCCTAATGTCCACATCATATTATTCCATGGTTTTGGTAGAATTGTGCTCTGGATAGATAGTAGTAGTCAATTTTACATAACATTGGATTTTTTTTTATCATATTCCAAATTTCATAGTGATATGGTAACTCGATGTGGAGAAGTCTTTCAATTGAGTTAAAAAATATTTGTTCTTTTCACAACATCTTTGAAATCTAAAGGGACTTACGTGAATATTACCACTCCAACTGACATTTAAGCAAGTGTACAAAAACAACCATATGCAATAAAATATCAACTTTTGCAACAACATCATGATAGATGCAATACCAAAAATGATCCCAATAATGCATTATCTCTGGTATATTAGTAGTTCAAGTTAAAATAAAAGTTTTTGGTTTTTTCCAAATACCACTTTTTCAATCTAATGGTTTTTGGATTTTTGCAAAGATCCTGCCCAAACTACAAAATTTGCAAAAGTTTTTGGCTTTTTATAAAAAGATTGTAACATCATATTTACTTTTGAGCAAGCTATTGATTTATACTGTGTTTATACTCTCTTTCCCCCTTTCTTGCCCTTCATGTCTCTTTCTTAATTGTTGTTGTTGCTTTTGGTTGAAAGGTTGATATATCATTTAGTGATGTCTTATATATGCAACCAAGTGATAATTTAGATATTGAGATGGGTGTTAGATATATGTATCATTTTATGACAAAAGACAAAGCACCCATTGAACAAAAATGATAGGGGGTGTCAAAGAGAAATCTCATTAGATAGATGAAGACAAGAGGATCTTTCTTGACATTTGTGTAGAATAACTTCAACAAAGAAGAAGACCAAATATAGGAAGACAAGAGGATCTTTCTTGACATTTGTGTAGAATAACTTCAACAAAGAAGAAGACCAAATATAGGTTTTCATAAGTATAATTGACAAGAGATTGTGATAGCTTTTAACACACAAAAAAAAAAAAAAAATCAACTGGGACATTAAATAGTGCAAGTCCATTTACAAAGAACTGAGAGGTTCATGGCTTGCATATAAACACTTCTATATATACTAAAGCAAAGGGTTGCCAACATGGACAACCCCTTCGAATTTTATTTGGTTTCCTTAATATTTTTAAGAGTGCCATGTGGCAACCCTAAAACAGTTTCCGCTACCCCTCGTTTTCCTCTTCTCTTACTTCTCTCACTTTCTCCTAAATTTTCTCTAACTACTTCCAACCAAATCACACATGGCTTCCCAAATCTTCTCCCTTCTAAAATTTCTCTCCCTCCACAATTCTCTCTCCCACTTCATGCCAACCTTTTTGTTTATTTTTTTATTTTTTTAACACTCCTATGTCTCTCCACTACTTCTATGGGTACACTATTGGTACCTGTGCAAGCACGGGTTTATCCGCTAGTATGCCACGATAGTACTGGATGGGGGTGGTGCTCTTAGACACAAACGGTGGAAAATTTGACGGATTTCTTGAAGGTAATGAGTGTATTTATTTCAATAAAAGAAAATTTTATTAAGGGAAAGAGTATTGAGTTAATATCAATATATGTCTTCTACTACAAAAATATGAGCAAGATCCACCATTTAAAAAAGTCTTTCAAGTTCAAGGACCAATGTAATGAATTACAAATTCAGACTACAGCTATAAGAAATGGATCATTGTGCTCTAATCAATTTAACTTACCATCTAAATCTATCAAACAAGCTTAAAAAATCACATGGTGGAAGATTTGAATGTCACACAACATAAATACATAATAGATGATGATAATGATGAGAACGCTTCTAAAACTAAACGAGACCATCTAGATTAGGAAAGAAAAGAAGTTTTCCTAAACACAAAGGAAGTGCTTGCCAATTTTAGTGTAATGACACAACTCTAAATATATTTCAATCATGTGCTAAATCAAGGCAATAACATAAATGTGTTTTCATAGTTGCAGCACATTACATCTTAAAAGCACATTACATCTTAAATAGGATGGAGGATGTAACTCTTAATAGTGATATGTATATTGATGCAATGCAAGTGTAGAAGAACCCAATAAAGAGAGATTTTTTCTTGATAATGATTCTTTATGTGCGTTCTAGATGGTTATGATTAATTACCTCTAAGAAGGGATAAGAGAAGCCCATGTGCTTAAGAGTGCCATCCATTTGCTAGTTGTCTTGAAAACTATACCAATTTTTTTATCACTATGACTATTATGTTGATGTTGATGTTTTGTTCTTACCATTGGTAAAGATATATTATTATTATTATTATTATGATTATTATTATTTTTCTTATATGACTATGATGTTCATGGTGCATTTATTTATGTCATCTTTGAATACTTTTAATAAAATATTATGTGGAGATGATGTTCATAGTTAAATATAACAGTTTTATTTTGATGAAATCTTCTAAGTTGAATGTTTGTGTAGATGCATTTAAGATGGTTTCATATATTATAATGATAATATGATTGTAAATAGCAAGAATATGAAGTAGCTTGTCATTTTTTAGTGTATTGATAAATTTCATAAAACTATATTGGAACTTAGAAGCAATTAAGGATGTCATGCTATTACTAATGTAATAATATTGACACATCAAGTATTACATGAGAAAAAATAAGAGAAAGAAGAAAAGAATAGTGTCAATTGAAAGACAATGGATTCGCTTCACCGCTTATGAACCAAACATGATTACATGAGATGTTATAACCTAATAAACATCTTCGAAAATTTTGCAAGCATTTTCAAACATCTAAAAAGCATTTTCCTAGATTAGTGGATGTACTTAAGAAATAAAATTATTGAAAAATACAAAGAATGTCACAGTACAAAAACAAATAGCAATGTCTATATTTATTATGACTCATAATGTAAGAATTGATATAATCTAGAAAAGTTTTCAACATTCAGTTGAAATAGTATGCCATCATTTTCATAATGTTTTACGAGCCTTGGGTGTTCTTTGCAAATTAACTTACCCAGTCTCCCTCTTTTGATAAAATACCCATCCAAATTCGTAAGAGTGGAAGACATCCTTACTTTAAGGATTGTATTGGGACAATTGGTTAAACCCATATTAGTGCAATCACACAATTTTTTTTATAGATCAAATTAAAAAACGATGTTACTCAGAAGAACCATTGCCATAAAGATCTTTCTTGTTACTAAATCTAAGGCTGTCCTTGACATGCAATCTAATGATTTTGCGATCGCAATCTTAATCATAGATCATGCGATTGTAATAATGAAATGTCGAGATCAGATTGTGCAAGTCATTTGCTACAAACTTTTTCAGAACGAAATCTAGAGAATGAATCACGAATCAAGCATTTGGCATAGAATCAAAAGATTGCAAACTAACCAAATATATACCACAATTAATATAGTAACCTGTTATGATATTATATGGGATATGATCTATTCAAATAAACCAACATGATGTTAAAAATCAATCTATATAAACTTATATGACCATATAATAATACCATAACAAACTAATGAGGAAAACATAATCAAGTTGTTGAATCATCTTTCATTACCCTGACAATGCTTTGTCTAAATTGACTTTAATCTTCTTCTTGTTGAGTGATCACTAGTTGGATCCTAAAACCTTAATCATTCTCATTAACAATATCAATAACTATCAAATTTTCTCATTCATATTGGTTAAAAAATAAATTCTACTCGTCTTCAGTACTGAAATCACTTTTTTACTACACTAAAGGATCTCTCAATTACACTCCTTAAAGATGAGTACGTAAAATTATTATTTTTTGTTTTTTACATGATTTTCAACGACATAAATCTTTTGGATGATAGTGTACATTTTTTAAAAGTGCAACGTAACCAATCACATAAGCATAAACTTTATATAAAGTACTAATGATTTTAAAGGAGCAATGAATTATAAATGAATAATTACAGTTGTAGAAATTATAGTTGTAGGTTGTGTAATGCTTCACACAAAATCCTACTATCGTGAGCTATCTCCCCCCAATCAACCCATATTAAAGTAAAATGCATATCAAAACATGTATAGTACTAACACATTCTGAGTATCATAATTTTTTTACCAGATCGACAAATAATTTGTTTGATTAGAAGTTTGTTTGTACTAACATGGGTTCCATCAATTGTTCCAATATAATCATTAAATTAAAGATAGTATTTTCTACTTCCACGAATTTAGACAAATACTTCCTCGAAAAATAGAGGCTAAATGAAATTTTTTGTATAGACACTTCGAATTAGTAAAACACTATGAAAATGACAATTCACCGTTTCACTTGAATGTTGAAACCTCTCCAAGATTATATAACTTTTAACATTTTTTTTAGAAAGCCATAAAAAATACAAACATTACTATCTACTCCACCCCTGTAACATTTTTTGTATTCTTCAATAATTATGTTTTCTTAGTACATTTTACTAATTTAAAAAAATGATTTTAGACATTCGAAAAAAACCTACAAATTCTTTTAAGATGTTGCCTTTTTTTATGCATTGTAGTTTTTGAAGGAACCTAAATCCCTCCCAACCACTAGGGTTATACTTCCCCCACCAAAACCTCGTATTGTCAAGAAAATAGGGGTGGATGGTCCAC
This sequence comes from Platanus orientalis, assembly GCA_025762735.1. Classification (NCBI taxonomy): domain Eukaryota; kingdom Viridiplantae; phylum Streptophyta; class Magnoliopsida; order Proteales; family Platanaceae; genus Platanus; species Platanus orientalis. The sequence continues at coordinate 12,701 of JAOXJP010041313.1, forward strand.
ATATTTTCAAATCTAAATGGGCTAGGGCCATAATTTTGGAGAGGAATTGAGCAAAATAGGTCAATGGTCCGAAGTGACCTTTGGAAGGCATTCTTGAGTGAAGCGAGGATATAAGTCTTCCCAATCGCCCGTAACAAGAAATCTGTCTAGTCTACTCATTGTCGGTTGCTCTTGACCATTAGTCCATGTGAACTTTGCATGGAGAAGCGGGCAATCTCTTAGCCCACAATCATTCACCAAAGTTCCAAAATCCCTCATACTCCTCGTCACCCGAGAATTAGTGTTCTTCTCATGAGTAAATCTTATCACATTGAAGTTTCCACCCAAAATCCAAGGACTTGACTAGAATCCCTTGATATCGAACAGCTCCTCCCAAAACAAGGAGCGACAATTAGGCCGGCGACCACCCTAAACTCTTGTACACAGCCACTTAAATCTAGAGTCCAACTCCGTAAACCGCACTAAAATAGAAAAGTTCCCAACTAGCTCATCCTCTTTTCGCAAAATAGAGGAATCCCAAATCATGAGCATCCCTCCTGCCGAACCAATGGCATTCCACTCATTTAAAGCACTTCCCACTAAGCTTCTAATTAGATGAGGAACAATTTTTTCTTTCTTAGTTTCTTGCAAGATCACCACATCCGGCTTGTATTTCCTAAAGCATTCTAAGCTTCTAATCAGATGAGGAACAATTTTTTCTTTCTTAGTTTCTTGCAAGACCACCACATCCGGCTTGTATTTCCTAAAGCATTCTTTCATCGCTCTTCTTTTTTCCACACCTCCCAACCCTCTTATGTTCCAAGAGATAATCATCATTTTAAACTTTTTCCTTTACCCCTTCCTGTCCTATCGGCTCTTTCCAACCCTTTCACATTCTTGCCATCATTCATTTCCCATACTAAGTTGCGAAGTTCCCTGCTGCCTCTTGAATTTTTTGTAGCCCCTCCATCCCCATCTTGGTCATCCATGTAATCTGACAGGAGAACCTCGTTTCCTTCTATATCACAAACTTTCAGCCCCATGCTTCGAATTATAACATCTACTCTTTTGGCTGTATTTTCCCCTCTCCATCTCATTTTTGTTGTGACCCTCTCTCACACCCTTTGAGCACCCCCCACTATCTTCCCCAGTCTGCATATTTTCAGACAATTTATAGCAATCCACACTATTTCCACAAACCTAAGTGTGCACATTAGTAGAAGGGAGCAAAGACTGAAAAGAAGAGTTATGACAACTAGAGGATGAAGGGAGCAAAGAAATATTATCAACTCCAACAGATTGGTTTGGACAAATACCTGGGTCATAGTGGGAGGAGGATGAAATATCATTTGTTGTCCCCGAAGTTACTCCCTGAGCGAAGACGCCCTCCAGACCATAATCTCCCTTAACGGAGGCTCCAGAGACCTTCAGGAAATTATTGTTGCAGGAGTTAACCGGCTCTATAAGGCAATCCTCTTCCACCGATTCATTGTAATCAACCAGTCTGCCAATACGTGAAGGAGTGAAAAATTCTAGACAAGAATTGGCATTAGGGAAAACCTCCTCAACCTCTGTCATATCATCCAACATGTATTCGTATTCCTCAGACTCCACTGAGTTTTGAGAAACAATTGGCCCCCATCGAGAGTTTCTAATCACCTCATGACCTGAAGAACTGCTTCCATCCGAAATGAAGCCAATAGGACAAGAGTCAAGGGATGGTCCTAGCAAAAACGGAGCCCTAGCAGAGAACTCTGGTGTCTCAAAGGGACCGCCTAAGTTTGTTGGACATAGAGTAGAATTAGAATCTTCCAGCTTGTTCACACTGTACTTCGGCGATTCCACGACCTCCTTCCCCCTAGCTTTATTGCTTGCCGTTTGTTCCTCCATAGAGTTTGACTTCAGAAGCTAAGCCTTCTCAAACTCCTCATCCACCAATCCCCTATAAAAACGCCCTTCATGTTTAGGGAAGATCGTAAGACTGTCTTGGCTCCCCCCTTTAAAAGCCAACTGACTTGCTTCACTGGGCTTCGAGTTTTGGCCCATGTCTGGCAAGGCTTCCGTCCCATACCCTAAATCCCTATTCTTTTTGGGTCGCCATACCCACCTATCAATAGGCCCATTAGCTCTTTGAGAGCCTTGAAATTCTTCAATGTTTTGTTAAAACTCACATACTCTCTTACCAACCATACTTATCAAAACTCATATTCAGTCTTATCCTTGATAAACTTGCTTTATACAAATGTCAATAAATATCATCTTGTCTTCATCAATCCAATGAGTTTTCTCTTCAACATCCCGTTGCCCATTTTTCCCTTTAGTTCAATGGGTTCTTTACTTTTTTGTCATAAAAGAAGCATTTCCCTAACGAACCATCTATATAAATCCTATAAGTTATGGAAAAAACAAACAAATATATAATACACCCCTTCTCAACTTCTAAATCTTCACTTCGGTGCATATCATCAATAAGACATCACTAAATGATATATTAACATTTCAATAAAAAACAACAATGAAAATTAATGAACAAATATAAAAAGGCAAGAACGAGGATGGATAAGTATAAACATTGTAATCCATAAAAATAAAATAAAAAGTATAAACACTATATGAATCAATACTCTGTTAAAAATAACAAAACAGGAAAAAAAAAAACTATCACTATACATTAAAAAAAACACTTGATTCCAATTATGAAGTTTCAATCTTTTTGAAAAAAACATAGTTGCTGGGAAGTTTGATACAAGATGAGAAACTCACTTCCTACAAAGCTCGTTTGGGAAGCTAATCCCATTCCGCTTCCCAAATGTGAAAAGCTTGGTGAAGCAAGCGAAGCTATTTAGGGAAACGAGTGAAAGCCTGTGAAAGAAGTGAATAGAAACGTCTAGAGAATTGACTGAGAAGCGATCTAATAAACAATATTGTATTTTATTTAATACAAATCCTATACTATTAACACTAAATAAAATATTATCTATGAGATTTAATAATGATTTTGTAGGAAAAATAAAAATATTCAAATTGAATTCATTGTTTATATTATTTTATTTCATTCAAATAAAAAAGATTCAAATTTGATGGTATTTATACAAGATCTTCTATAGTTTGACTCTAAGGTGTAAGTTATTTACAAAAAATCTTATATATGGTAAAATTTTTGTACTTATATATTATAGATTTTAAGTTTTTGTATTTTCTTTAAGTTTATTCACTTTATCGTATTATAATTGAAATTATTGATTGTAATTTATAGTTATTTACTTTATCATCATTTTTTGCTTCTCGCTTCCTAAGAATTTATTGAGCCTCACATCTCACTTTCGCATTGCTTCAAAACAAAAACCCTTGCTAATTAGTAGTTTAAACAATCCTTTTTGCAAAAAAAACATAATCCAATAAATTGAAATTTTGGTATTTTCAAAGAGCCAAAAACTTTTATTCAACTTCAACTACTAATTTACAAGAAATAAATGCGTTACCTGATTTTGGTATTACATCTATAATGATGTCATTGCAAAACTTGATATTCAATTGCACATGGATGTTACTATACACTTGACTAAACGTCACTTAAAATAATAATATCCATTTAATACCCTTTAAATTTCGAGAAAATAACGAAAAGTACAAGTATTTTTAACACAATTGTAATATTTCTCCATATCACACTGATTCACTGTGAAATTTAAAATACGGTATAAAATGC
>JAOXJP010041323.1:4347-16387 GCA_025762735.1 Platanus orientalis
AAACACTCTCTCTCTCTCTCTCTCTCTCTCTCTCTCTCTCTCTCTCTCTCTCTCTCTCTCTCTCTCTCTATTTAAAACGCAAAAAAAGTTTAAAGAAATATATGCGACACAGCATGAAACGTGGTTTAGACTATCTGTTTAAATGCTCTCTCTTTAATGTAAAAATCCATTCCCACAGAGTCTTCACCTCGGTTGGCACATCTTCAACTTTCCTCAAACCTCTTATATGGGTTCTCACTACATGGATCAAAAGGACATGAAGCTGAGTCGTCGCGCTCAAAAGTCTGATACTCATGCATGGCGTCTTTTGCTGCAAAATCCCGGCAATCAGGATAATTGGCCGATTGCCATTCAACCTCTCCAACTTCAGTGATGGTCACTCCAAGACCATGAAATCGTGGGGGTTCAACGCTTTTGTCCACGCCTACTTTGCATACCTTCTAAAATTGCGATGCACCACTGGAAGAAATTGGGGAAGACAAAGGAAATAAATTGGTCCATGGCGCAAGTTCTTGTGGAACTGCAGCAATTGCAGACCTTACTGGATATGCTCCTGCATAGTCTGATTCTTGAAGCCATGGATTGCGTTATCATAGACTTCTTTAATGTTATTGGTATATTTTTCTTTGCTTTTTTTTGTTGTCCCTCGTTCTTCAGTTTTTTTTTTTTTTTTTTCAATTCAATTCGTGGCCAATTGAAAATATTTTAAATGGTTCAGTTGGCAAATTCGACAAATAATCAGGGATAAAAACAAAACAAAATAAATTTATAACTATAATTAATTGCTTTTTTTTTGACAATTTTACCCTTCAAAAGTCAAATTTGGATAAGGTTTTGGGCTACCACCCTATTTGAAAATTTTCACAAAACTTGGGTTTGATCTGACAAATTTTCTTAGCTTTAATCATGTTAAGGTTTACATGTAGACTTAATTGAGTCATATGATTTCATCAAAATCAAATGAGTCTACCGAGTTAATTATTTGACTCAGTGATTGGGACATAGTTTGGAGTTAAAGTATGATTCAATTCGTGAGGTTTAAGAGTTAAAGAGTCAAAAAATCACCTTAAGGAGTAGGCAAACTATACCCTAAAGAATTCACATAAAAAAAGGATCTACAAAAGGCCTTATGTTTTTTTAATATAAAGTCTAACTCTGAGGGACACAAGAAATTTTTTATTTCAGCCAATTTACTGTGTTAAGAGGCATCTCCATCGTATAAGGTTCTTCCAATGCCCAAAGCTTGAGCAACTTGAAACCCCATCCGGCTAGGGGTGTTAACGAGCTGAGCTTTGCACATATTAGCTCAGCTCGTCACACAAGGAGAAAGCTCATGCTTGGCTTAGGCTCGTTACAAGCCTTGCATGCTAGACTCAAGAGTTGGCTTAGGTTCATAAAAGTAAGCTTAACTTGGACTCAACTCACCCACATATACTTTCATCCCATTTTTTTTTTTAAATATATATATATTTTTTTAATTCAGATCATAGGTTAAGAGCTTCAAACAAATTTTTTTTTACTAAAATATTGTTAAATTCCGGGAAAAAAGAAAAAAAATCACTTCGGGATACTCTTTAAGGGACGGTCTCCCCAACCATGATGTGTTTCGATATTAATCCCTGCTGTAACAACTAAGCCAAGATTCCTCCTAAAGCACTTGCACATCAAGCCTTCGTAGCAAATTGCAACTTCTTGACCATCAAGATCTTTCCCTCCATTAAAATAATTATTTTCTTCAAGTATCTTTTGATTTATTGAGGGACATGTGGAAGATAATGAGATGAACAAGAGAAAAACAAAACCTTAAAGGTGGAGAGCAGGTTGATAGAAGTAAAAACAGGTCATCGGAGAAGATGAAGGAATCATACCGTGATAAAGGGGTTGGAGATGAAAAGATAAAAATGAAAATAAATTATTGAAAATGACATACAAAATATTAGGTTTTGGATAAGTTTTAGGGTTTGTACAATTAAATATTTATAAAGGATGAGTTCACTTCGGGAAACGAGACAAAATTGGTGGCACTTTCTCCAAGATATGTGTAAGTTAAGTAACAGGTACTTCATCAAGGAGCTATATATCTACCCAAGCTCACTGGCTTGGTGTGGCTTGACTCAGTTTCACTTAATATAAACAAGTTAGAATAAAAACCGCTCGGCTTTACAAACTTCAATCAAGCGCTCAACTCATAACAAACCAAGCTCCAAGATGAACCGAGCTACCTCAACTCATTGACAGCCCTAATCTGAGCTGCCCACCACATATGTAGACATACCAAGCTCCAAGATGAGCCGAGCTAACTCAGCTCATTGACAGCCCTAATCTGAGCTGCTGCCCACCACATATGTAGACATTAGGGCTGTTAACGGATCAAAAACGAATCAGATATAGGAATACCATATTTGAATTTGATTATTTAATCAAATATGGGGATCAAATTCAAATATTTTTCTGATATTTACTAAAACAGTTAGGACCTAGGAATCATTGAGAGATCAATGAAAGAATGGGGAACTGATTACGGGGGCTTTCTTTCATTTAAATTAGGAACAAGAGATAAGAAATGGGTTAAGGACATCGTATTGGTCGAGTAATCGAAGGATATAGGTGCATTCGATTCGGGTGAATCGAATTTGGATAATAATCAGATAGATGATGACAGCCCGACTTTCGTTTCTGCCTGCATTTGATCGAAAGAACTCCCATCAAAACTAATTTTCATCCAATCTCCTTCCGCAGGAATCTGGAATCTAGAATCAGCTTCAATATCAGTCTCACTTTTTCTGAATACAATTTATTTTTAAGCACTTTCATCAGAAACTGCTTCAGTCACCCGAAAATATAATTATAATTGCCTGCCCTGGCCTTGTGAGGCAAACCATCGAGTCGAAATCAGTTTTTCTTCTACGCCTCATCTCCTCTAATTCTACTATTTTCTTCCTCGGCAATGCAAAATTCTCTTCTTAGTATCCCGTTATCTTTTGTGCACAACAACCAAAATTCAGGAGGCAGTTTGGTTAACTAGGCAATTAGACAGTGGTTGCTAAGCATTTCGAGTACTCTAAATTTCACATTAATGCATCATAAACCAGTTAAAAATTCCTGTTTCCTCTGGAAGAATTCCACTACATTATAATCTCTTAAATGCGAGATTAGAAGCATGGACGGTCAAAAATAATATTTCCACCTCCCTTACTACTACTAAGTGCACACCCGGAAAAACCCATTCTAAGTGGCAATTTCATCATTTTTTGGGTGAAAAAAAAAAATCGTAATTTTATCGCTAGCGATGCATTTGTGCTTGGTTGAAATTTCCGATTAAGATCAGAAGAAATTGAAGGCACAAAATTAAGAAAAGAAACAAATCTAAGCCAAAAGAAAAAACCAAAATATTCGGACAAACATATATCTAATTTCTATTATGCTTATTTTTCTTCATCTTCTTTCACAAGTCCAACAACTACGAAACCCTCATCAGAGAACCAGTAACGATAGCGAACCAGCGATCAAAAACGACACACCACAGATAGAACCACAACTAAAACCAGTTACTTCTAAACTCGGAAGACTCCAAGAAACCAAATATCAACTATCCCAACCAAGCGCAAACCCTAGTTTCTCCAGTTCCCATCAGAAGCACCGCCGTTTCTTGAGTAGCGGGAACCACCGTCTCCGTAACCGCGATCACGGCCGCCACCGCCGCCACCACGGCTGTAACCACCGCTATCACGACGGCCACCACCACCGCCACCGTAACCACCACCTCCACCGTAACCACCGCCGCCTCCACCGTAACCACCACCACCTCCGCTGCGGAATCCTCCGCCACCACCTCCACCGCCACCCCTGGACTGCGCCTGGTTGACGGTGATGTTCCTACCATCGAGGCTCTGTCCGTTCATCCCTTCAATGGCATCCCTCATCGCCTGCTCGTCACGGAAAGTCACGAACCCAAACCCTCTTGATCTCCCAGTCTCACGGTCACTGATGATCTGTACAAATCAATCAACAAAATACGTATAAGACAGATATCTAGTCTATAATAGGCAAAATAATGGCATATCTGAACTCAATTCGACCGATCTACGCCTCTGCAAAGACGAAGACGAACACATACCGTTTCCGGTGATCAATTAAAGAACAGAGAGACACAGGTAGTAGTAACAAAACAGATCAACAAAGCCACCAATATCAGAGAACACAAAATAGATCAACAAAGCCGAATCGATCCCTTCCGGTCCGATCCGATCTATACATCTGCGAAGATGATTCCTCGTGAGAACGGACCTTTGATTCTAGGATATCGCCGTAAGCACTGAAAGCCTTCTCGAGAGCTTGGTCGTCTGTCGCCCAAGCAAGGCCTCCAACGAAGCATCGGTATTCAACATCCGCAGCCGCCATATCTAGAGAAGGAGATGAAACAAAGAACAGAAACCCTAGGAAACAGAACGGAAGAACCGAAACAGAAACGAGGGGGAAGGTAACCCACCTCTGAGAGCACAAGGAACCCTAGCGGCGCCCAAACCCTGATTTATAATTGAGCCTCTCCCGAGAGGTGCGGGATTGTTAACTAGGGTTAGTTAATTTTTACCTTCTCAGTACCCGAGGACTGGCTAGGCTTAGGTTAGAGTCAAGGGATATTAGAAAGGAAGATGTTTGGGCACAGTTTAAAGTAAACCCAGGATGAAATTATCCCCAAGCAGAATTTCAGTGTTGTCTTTCACGTTGGCGTTGCTTTGTGTACCGTCATATTATCGAGACTAGAGCCGGCGGGAAAAAACTGAATGGCATTTTAATCTCTAACCTGGTATAAGTCTACTCCAGTGTATTTGTCATCGTAATCAAACAGCGTACGAGAGAGAGAGAGAGAGAGAGCTGATGAGGTTGGGTTTGTTAACCATGGTTTAGAGCTGAAAAGGCCAAACAGGTGGGCATGACCTTTCTTTTCCTCTGATTCCGTGTGGGGCCCACTTCACGTGTTGGATAGGCTTAAAGTGCGATATTTAGTAGGGTGGTTGGATGAAGTCAGTGGACTCTTGCAAAATATCTAATAGATTTAAGTTACTGTTGTATCCCTACGGATCTTACAAAATTACTTTTTGTACCCTCTTTGTTCGTAGTGTGTTACATAAATATCCGAACGAAAAGGATCCGAATTCATGTTATGTCCAGGATGCACTGTTCGCCCCCTCACGGGGTGCGGGTCCCACACAAAAGTACATAGGGCCCCCACCCCTAGGAGGTGGCAAACAGTTTTCCTCCATAATAGGGCTATGGGGCCAGGGATTGCAGATGTTCTAGGTGATGCGCTTTATTGTTTTGGAAAGGATGTTCTATCTACGACACTTAGGGGTGTCCTATGAAATAAAATGGGTAGATGATGGATTTTTTGAATATGGAATATGCATTTTATTTACCATCCTTAACACCAAATCTGTGAATGGATAAAAAATGCTCACTTTAACGAATGCTAACCACTGTTCTTTGTCAGGCAGCAGGCACATCAGCGCCAAAAAGTGAATATACACCCTCCAAAAAAGTGAAAATCACTTGTCAACGCTGATGTGTCCAACCCTGACAAAGAGCAGTGATGGGCGTTTGTTAAGGTAAGGGCTCATAAACCGATCCCAAAAATCTTGGACAGAACATCATTTCTTTCCAACAAGGGAGCAAATGTCCAATCCGAATTTGGTATCTAGGATTGTGTCAAGGACACCGGTAGATGTCATATGGAATAAAATGGGTTAGAATTTGAAATTATTTCTAACTCCCACCCATTTTATTCTATATGACATCCCTTGGTGTTATAGTCCCAAACACTGAGACAAAACATTTATTTCATTTTTGAAAACCATTTATTGTTTTAATCCTATATGTTCCAGCTAATGTCTGGGAGCATGGGGAGTGGATAATTTTGGAAATATAATATTTACTCACTTTCAGGAGATTGGGATGGATGAGGTTCATTTTTGCAGATATTCAGTAGGCCAAGAGCAAGCTTGTCGTCTAGCCCAAGGATCTTAAGTCAGCAATGAAATTTTCGAGTCAAATGACCAGTTGTAACAAATTTTGTATTACAAATAAGGTTGCAAGTTATAGGAAAAATGTCCGTGTTTCAGTTGGTTTATAAAAGTATCCGTTTATATTGGATAGGATAAGTGTGTGTGCTTTTTAAGTATGAATTGCAAGTTATGGGGAAAATCTATCCGTATATCAGATAGGATACAGTCCATGCTTTGGTTGGTTTATAAAAGTATCCGTTTAGATTGCATATGATGTGTGTGTGTCGATTCATTCCATTAATAATTTGTTTCATTTAAATATAAAAATATATAGAATAGACCATTGGATTTAAAACTAATTAAACCATCTAAAATAACGTAATAACTAAAACCTTAAAAATATATAAACTCTTTACTTCAGAACTGTATTCTCTCAGTCTATGACAACATCTACAAATACTACAACAACTATGTTGTAGTGACAGAAGTTCACACCCACAATATAGGAGAAGAGATGGTGTTTTGTTCCATCCGATATTATTGTCAGGCGATACGGCATCGGAGATTTTGGTGAGGGTAGACATGGATTAGGAAATGTTGCACTGGCGACAGTAATGACATCTATGGAATTACTTATTTTTTCTATATTTCCGATAACCAAATTATTTAAACGGTTAAGATACGAATATAGTTTTATAATATCCGTTAAATATAAGATAAGATAAGGATATGTTCATATCCCTTCCGAATCCAGTCCGTTATGCATCCCCAATCACAAGAGAAGCCCAATGTTACCCATGCTTTTGTTCATGCAACATTTTACTACAGCTGCTGATCATTCCCCAATTTTCATTTGGCAGTCTGGTTTGTGGTCAACAAATCCTCCGTGTTTCTTACAACACTCGCAACATAATCTCCTTGTCTGGCAATTTTCAATTTTGAAATTAATATCTCCCTTTCATTTAAATTGATAAAAACCCTTTATTTTGCACTTTTTCATTCTAGAATGATACTAACAAATGTTCAAAAGCTCATAAAAACTATGGGGGCATAGAATTACAATGGATTAAGGCACTAAACATGAGGCTAATTCAAAAGGGTTGTTTATTTGGTAGGCTGTCCTAATTGACCATGTAAACCCTATTTCAGCCACGTGGAGGGATGATGTGGTCTATCAAAACCGTCTATTAGATATGGAGATTTTTGAATTGACTACGAGTTCTCTGATGTAAGGAGAATTTTTTCTTTTTCTTTTTTTAAATTTTTTATGAGGCCTATATCAGCTCTACACTCCCACCGTACTGTATTCCTCTCATTGTATGAATTTATTGAAGCCTTAAAATCTTAAGGTAAGTAAAGCCTAATGGGGTTCTTAATGCCAGGTGAGGATTTTATACGTTGATCCCTAACTTTCGTCCACATCCACCGAAGGTCAAGCAAGCAGAAACATCAGCACCAAAAGTGATTTTCACTTTTTGGGGGCAAGTGTAAATCACTTCTGACACTGATGTGGCCACCCTTTGACTTAGGTGTTTGCCTAGGCAGAGCATAGAAAAGCTTCACCGCTTTATGCCACATGGTGGGGTGGGGGCTTTGAGGTGAAAATCATTACTTCAGTAATGGATGATGTAGCAAATAATAGAACCCTTTTGGGTCATTGTCACAACCCCAATGATTTAAAGGGTTTAGCTTAACACGTTCCTTAAATTCTAAGGATTTTGACGTATTGGTTAAGTTTGTAACAATTGGTATTAGAACCACACAATATTTTGAATTCAAATCATGGAAAGGCCAACCTTTGGAGAGGCAACCTGAACCAAAGCAAACCATTAGTGTGAAAAGGGCTACCAAATCAATGTAAAAGTCGTCACAAAGGTGTAAGGGAATACTCAACGAGAGTGAAAGTCACAACAAGGTAGAAAGGGTTACTTGGATGAAAGGCCAGGGTTAACACCACCACTGAGTGCATAGCTGGGAAGTACTGTAGAGTGCGGTAGAGTGTTATGATCCCAAAAATTTAATGGACCTACCCTAACGTGTTCCATCAGTCCTAGGGCTTTTGACGAATTGGTTAAGTTTGTCATGGCATCGTGCAAGATTCCTATACCCCTTTGATAGAAAGCTCCGATAGCAACTTATTCATACCTTCTCATTTGTTGTCTATTTTAAGTGGGTCCCTATGAATTATTCATAAATGCCGAAATAGCCCAATTTATAACTAAGATCATTTTAGGACTAAGATTATCTATGGTAAAAACGAGAAAATTCCTTTTAGTTTTATGTTAGAAAACAAAGCTGCATGAATTGGCACAAGAAATGTAGATAGGGTTGTATTTGTTTAAAAGAGTTGAAGAATTAAATGTTGGGAGAAAACCAAGAAAAAATCTACAAAAACTGAGAAATTTAAAGAATAACTAAAACATTTCCTTGTTACCATAATAGCCTAGATTCATGAAAGAGGCAGAGAGCCTTCCTTTTGTTATTAAGTTGTAGATGAAGTTGGAACTACAGCGTGGTATGCCTGTGAGTGATTACACAATGATGCTTTTGCCTCTAAACCTCTGTAAAAAATTTATGTCGTTAATTATAATTATGTCAAATGTTGATTTAGGTCCATATGAAGGTTGCTTGACTGTCTTTCACCTAATTCAGTATCAAAATGTTCTATGATGAAAAAATGTCTTTTGAGTCTCTCTGATGAACAATAAGCAGACAACTACTGTGTTGAGGTTAAAAATGTTTAAAAAAAAAGGGTTCAGTTGAAAAAGCTAAGTGTCCAAAAATAGGCACTTAATTAAAAAACACATCATGTGTCAATCTGGAGAGTGGATTGTATCCGCTCCTCTCTGCCCCCTGTAAGGAGGCGGGCACATCAGCGTCGGCAAGTGATTTTCACTTTTTGGAGGGTGCATGTCACTTGTCGGTGCTGATATGGCGGCCGCCTGACAGGGTGCAGAGAGGAACAGAAGTTAAGAGGAGCAGATACAATCCACCTTGGTCAATTTGTGGTACGTCTATAGAAGTCTTTTCATTAGAAACAATCATTTTCATCAGAAACAATCATTCTCCCTCTAAATACTTCATCAAAAATTACATCACCCCTTGAAATTAATGCTTAACAATCTTCTCTTTCCATGCGTGCAGGTATGCCGGAATTTTTCCTGCCTATACAATAACCCAAAACCAAGGGTAGCTACTAATTAAAAAGCAATTTATCGTCAAACCAAATAAGAAAAACAGGTTGACAAATAACTTTTATAATTAATCAAAGCATGACTAGATACTTCAAAATAAAAGTATCTAATTATCTCACTGAAATAACTGGGATCTCCAGTCCTTGAATCTAATTCCCCATGCACCCACCATAAAACGATCACCTTTTAAAGATGTTCCCACACTTAAGCATTGATTTATTTAAAGATTAAAATGGTTCAATGATAGTTAATTATATCTTCCCAATAATCTTAAGCATTAAAAGTGCATAAACCTAGGAGAAGTTACATGTCCCAATAGGATCAAAGTGAACCTTCTGATGCGAGACAATGTTATGCCCCACTTGGTACTCAATTTGTTTGAGAGATATTGTTGGACGCGGGCTTGATAAGCATTAAAAGATAATGATGTTTAATTAGCTATACTAAATTTTAGCAGAAAGAATAGGCATATTTCTGAGCGTTTGCATCATCGTAGATTATCTTTGATTTTCAAATCTATCTGATTTTTTTATTATTAATTTTTTATAACATCTTTGATAGGTAATGTGGTTAAAAATCATCAGTACCCTCTTATATTCAATTTAATATTGACAAAGCATTTTTTGGTGAACACTAATATTATTATTGACAAAGCATGATCATAAATAAATAGGTTAGAAATAAACTTAAAGTGATAATATCTAATTCTAACTCTAAAGACATCCCTTAAGTTTTAAAAAAAAAAAAAAAAAATTGTGTCGTAGATTTGATGCCTGTGATCATTCGACTCATTCTCTCCCTATGTCTTCAATAGATCCATTAACTATGATGATCAAAATAGATCAAGTTGGGTGTAAAAGATCTCTCTTGAGTTGGAGCAACAAATGATGGGTATATTAGGCCATTCCACAAATAGAACTAACTAATTATCAATGATTAAAACATGAAAGTGTAATGGGATTCTAACTTCTAACTAAAATAAAATAAATTTGGTTAACAAAAAATAAAAACCCTACTGTCCCTGTCGTGCGCCAATTAGGTTAAAGAACAAACAAAACCCAATTCCAAATTATGGGTTTCTGAACAAACAGACACAGTTTCCTGTGGGATCACCATATGTGTTGTTATTCAGGAAACTAAGGGTCAGTTTGGCAGCCACCAGTAATGTAATCATTTCATTTCAAATTTCAAAGACATTTGTAGCAATAAAGTGATGGTTCAAACTGAACTCATTCAGATTTATACAAATTTGTTAACTGAAGTTAGAAATGAAGTCATCTTAGGTTTTTTATAAAATGAAATGATATATGTTATCAAGTATAAATTGGATGAGTTCATTTAATTTGAACCAACACCTTATGACTACAAATGCCTTTCGAAATTTGAAATGAAACGATAACATTACATGTGGCTACCAAACATGGTCTTAATCGATAAATAATTTTTGGAGGGAGAATAGATAAAGGTGAATGTTAAGAGATTGTTTGACTTTTTAATAAATAAATAAAGAAAAACAGAGAGGTGGCCACTAACACATTTGCTTGCCACCTAGGACATAGGGCTACTATTTTAATATATTTATGTTGTGCGGAGTACCTAGATTTGGAGTTGTTTGCAACAAAATAGAATAAAGAAAATAGTGAAAACAACAATCATTCAAAGAACAAGATGATTTATGTGGTCCAGCTTGAAGCCTACATCCACGAGCGAAAACAGTAAGAGAGATTTCATTATGACCGAAAACATAGATTATAATGAACAGTGCAGCAGCACAAAACCCAAGAAATCCTAAATATAAACCCCCAAAACTCTATTCTCCAAAGGTTGGATTGGACCCCAAATGGGGTCAAGAATACTAGTCAAAAAATTCATAAATGGATCATATTGGTTTTTTTATAGATCATCATTTGGGTTGTATTTCGGGTTGAATTCTAGACACAAACCCAACAAATCTCCACCTCAACTTGAATTCTACCAAAGTCTATAGTACCAAAACTTTACTCTTATCTTCTTCACACAACCCCAAAGGGTAACTCTCAAATACTACAAATTTCAATCAAGTTCAAACAATGCTTGAACTTGAAAGTCAGAAGTGACTTTGTCATCATGTCTATTGGATTATCTTCTATATCAAATCTTCTTAAATAACAATCTGGCTTTGCGAGATGATCTCACGAATGCAGTGAAATCTGATATCAATGTGTTTAATTTTCTCATGATACATCTAGTTTTTAGTAGGATGTATAGCACTTTGACTGTCACAATGCACAATAGTCATACCCCTGCTTTAGACTCAGCTCACCAAACAAGTCTCTAAACCAAATAGCCTCATTCACTACCTTAGTCAGCACCATATACTCAGCCTATGTAGCGGACAAAACAACTATAGACTGCGATGTTGTTTTTCAATTCATTATGCAACTCGCAAGAGTGAAGACATAACCTAACAAAGATCTGTAACACCAAATTTTGAGCTGTGTATGAGGAGAAATTCGTTAGACAAATTACCTAGCCATTTTATAGGCTAATTTATTATTTTTATGAGTGAGAGGATTAAAACTCCAAGTTTAATGAACTTGTTCATTACAGCCATTTAGCATAGTCAACCTCTGATTATCTTTAAGTTATGTATCACAAAATATAGTTGCAATTATATAAAAGAGAAGAAGGGAAAAGTAAAGACACTCTTTCAAATAGATGTATATAGATTACACTTGTTCATTCATAAACAAGTTTCCTATATGAAACTTGATTAATCTCCAAGTTCCTTATGCTATCTTCCTTGAGGAGGTAGCAAATGTATAATAGACGTACACCCTCCTCTTTTGGAAGAGAGGTAACTTG
>JAOXJP010041334.1:0-16387 GCA_025762735.1 Platanus orientalis
GCACTGATGTGTCAGCCCCCGATGTCATTCTAATACATCAGGAAAAACTAATTTCCGTACCTTATCCCAGCCCCATTGTGAGGTATTTTCCGCCTTGAGAGCGGTGTGGACTACAAGACATTTTAGCTCTCTTTTCTTGACCAATATTTGTTTTGTTTTTACAGTGTTAGCTTGAGCCAATTTCTTCTTCTTTTCAAGATTTTCTTTCTCAATTTTTTGAAGATAAGTTCTCTTACTTGGATTTTTCTTTTTCAACTTTCTTCTATTTTATTGATATGATTGAGCTTTTAGATCATTCATCCTTTTTTTACAATCTAGCTTCATATGACCCACCAAGCCACAATAGTAGCATGTGATTTGTAGGTACCTAGATGTAGATGCATGATAATTGGTTTTCCAAGAATAATTTCTTCTCTCATTATTCATGGGATTATTTCCCTTGAAAGAAGAATTAGGCTTTCTGCCATAAGACATCTTAGCTTTTGAAGTAAAAGCTTGAGACGTGTCTATGACCTTCCCTTTATAGGAGGGTTTTGCCTATTGTTCCAAGCCTTTGGCTTGGTGTAGGGTACTTGACCCACTTGTCCCTTCTCAAGATTCTTAGCCATTTGAGAAGATGTTTTACCCTTAGAGGTGATAGGCTCATTTCCCTTATAGGATTGCCCTCACCTTGGGTCTTATGCCTTTGTTGTATAGAAGTATTTTAAACCTTCCATTTTCCTTTTACAAAGGAATTTGTTTGGCCCTCATTGTGATTAGAGGTGTTTGCATTGTTATATCCAAAACTACTTCTATCACCACTATACTTACCCATTGTTAGCATTTTTTCAAATTTAGAGTTTCCTTGAGTAAGCATAAAAATTGTCTAATTTAGAGTTTCCTTGAGTAAGCATAAAAATTGTCTTTCTCTTGTCTTCCTCAAGTTCTTTAATTTGTTTAAGATAGTCTAAAGACTTTCTAGTCAATTCAGCACAAGTTAAGTTTAAACATTTGTTTCTTTCTTTTAGCTCATTCACTTGGCTTTCAAAATCAAGTATATCCTCATATGCTTCTCCCTTTTTCGGTTTCTAGTATTTTGAATCATGTATGTCAACATTTCTTTCATTTTCAAGTTCTAGAACATTCTTAGCTAGGATTTCTTTTTCTTTAACAAGTTTTCTCTTTTTTAATTTTTCTATTTTCTTTTTATACTTTTAGCATCAATCCTAGATCTTTGATTCTTAAGTCCAAGGTGTTTGCTTTGTGTTTTAGGACTGGATTCTCTTCTTCTAAAGAGGAACCTACGGAGTTAGATTCCTATTGATTGATCATTTCTCTAAGCTTGAGGTTCTCTTCTAGAAGATTGGAGTTAGTTTCAAGTAACTCCATATCACTCACGGGATCATCACTCTTCTTACTTAGTTTAGTTGTAAGTTCCTTGTTTTCTTTCCTTAGTTGAGTGACAAGTTTTTCCAATGAAGTGCTTCGTTCAAATAGCTTATTAAAAGCTTCTTGAAGTTTACTTTCATCCTCACTTTCACTACTTGATTCATCATTAGTATTTGTGAAAGCTACAACTGCAACAACACCTTGTGATGAACCCTCTTCATTAGTAGATGTTTCTTCTTCGGACTCATTAGTGTTGTCATCTCATGTAGCGGCCATTGCCTTCTTATGTTTGCCTTTGGATTTCGATTTTTTATTGGCATAATCGGAGGCAAAGTGACATCATCATTTGCATTCATAGCAAATACCCTTATCTTTAGAGGGTTCCTTTCTCCTTTTTTTTATCAATAAAAATTTTTTATTAAGAAAAGAATGACAAGATGTTACAATCTGTTATAGGTACAGCCACTTTCATCATTTGCAATAGCAAGACAAACATTCAAAGGGAAATCACAAGGAAGAAGAATAGTTTCTTGAGTCCCCCCATCCATGCCAGCAAGAAGATCCACCGGCTGATTTGCTTCCTGCCAAATATGAGCTATCTCATACAACTCAAGCTACTGTAAAATTTTTCAAATATCGTGAGCGATCGTGAGAACCCTCGAAGGGCAATCAATAGTCCTATTCAGAATGTTCACAACAAGCTTCGAGTCTGACATAATTTTCAGCTTGAGGTACCCCCGTGAAGATGCCAACAAGACACCTCTATGGATAGCCAGCATCTCAGCCAATAAAACATGCCGCTTAGAGGCCGGACCATAGAACATCAAGATAGGATCACCTGTACAATCACGAATAAGGCCACCGTAGCCAGCCCGACTGTCAGACAAGGAGCCATCATAGCTGACCGCCCACCATCCCTCCAACAGTCTCACCCATTAACAAACTTTATTCATCATGCTGCTGTTTGGAATTTGCACGTCCCACTTTACAAGAATGTTGCCAACCAGCTAAGCTTCCTACACAGTAGCTTTTAGCTACTTAGTACACATGCAAACAGCAAAAATCACGTCATCATGTCCTTTATCTTTGATGAATCCTTGGACTAGTTAGAAATTTTCTTCTAAATCTTTTAGCATTTTTCTTGTAGAATTTCCTAAAGCCCTTTGTGATGAAAGCTACTTCATCTTTGGAATTTTCTTCCAGGTTTGATAGCTTTTCTACCTTAAAAGCAATACCCTTCTATTTGGCATTTGGTTTAAATGTCATCTCAAGGGTTTGTAGAGACCCTACAAGTTCCTCCACTATTAAGGTGTTTATGTCTTTGCTTTCCTCAATAGTGGTTACTTTAAGCCTAAACCTTTCTGGAATTTATATAAGGATCTTCCTTACTACCACATATGATTTTAGTGGATCTCCAAGTTCTGCCTTGGAGTTCACAAGGTCTTAAAGCATGGTGTAGAAGTCGATGAATTGTTCATCTTCTTCCATTTTAAGGTCTTTGAACCTAGTGGTAAGAATTTGAAGTTTTAACTTCTTGACTACACTAGTTCTTTCATGGGTTACTTCTAGTATGTCCCATGCTTCTTTACCCAAAGTGAGTGAACGTATACGTCTAAATTCATTTTGGCTAACAACATAAAAGATGGCATTTAATGGCTTGTAATTTGTGGTGTGTGCCTTCTTTTGGGTTTCATCCCAATCCTTTTCTAGTATTATCGGTCTCTTCCAACCTTGTTGGATTGACATCCACATGGATAGGTCCATGGCTTAGAGAAAGGTACTCATCCATATTTTCCAATACAGGTAGTTACTCCCATTAAAGAATGAGGGTTTCATGGTTGAGTAAGCTTCTTCTGAGTTTGCCATTTAGAGTTTTTACTCTAGGAGGTGGATCTTTTCACTCCGATTGTTAGACTGTATAAGAACAGCCTTTGCTCTGATACCAATTGAGAGTCCGATTTTAATCCTACAGAGGGGGTGAATAGGATTTATTTAAATTTCTTTTTAATTATCCCAATTCAATTGTTACTAAGTTTGCTAATTGATTTAACCCTGATGCTATTTTCCAATTGAATTTTACACTTAATTGATTTTATGATTGAAAGCTAAAGTGCTCAATTGTGTTACATGTGACATAGTTCTAATGATTCCAATTCTTGACAAATTGTATGCTAAAATGATAGACAAACCCAAGAAAACATACAACACACAAAATGTATAGTGCTTCGGTACAACGGTCTACATCCACTCTCAAAAGCTCACAATCGAGCTAAATAATTTTATTAAGATTGACACAATATAATCAAGGCTAAAATTAAGTAAATGCATATCTACTTGCCAAGCAAGCCAACCAATACTTGGTGTCTCCGGCGAGTGTGGTCTATAGTTGGGTCTACACTTTCGGTGTCTCTAGTGAAAGTGTCAAGGTCTACACTACTGGTGTCTCTGGCGGTAGTGCTAAGGTCTCAAATAATTGAATGTAAAAAAGCAAGTGTTTCCTCTTGAGGTTGATTTTTCTTTCCTCATAAGTTGGGGTTGCTCCTTGTCGAGTAAGGTGTGATTAGTGGTCCCCAAGGCTACTTTGTTGGCTCTTTAAACTTGTACAGCCTTCATCGGTGGGTTGCTCCTCCTTGAGCAAGTATGCCTTTTGTTCCCGTAATGTCCTTCACAAGGGTTTCTTTTTGGACAACCCTAGATGACTTCCTCTCCAAGATTTTCCTTACTAAGGGTTAGAGGAAGTAATGTAATGGTCAAGGGATGTAGATTTTCCTATATAGGCTAAATGAGAGATGAAAAAGGATTTGTAATAAGTTAGAGAGGCAAATCTCTTAAGAATCCTCTCAAATTTGGTAAGGGAACATTAAAGACCATTGATGAGCTCAATGGAGCTCATATTCTTTTATAGTGAACGAAAATAAACCTTGTCCATTGATTTGGAACAACCCTCAATGGTCAAATGACCACAGCCATCAATTTAAGTCATTTTTTAAACCTTTTATTTACTGTTGGCACGAACTGGGCACATTGGCTCAATCCTGGATCGATCCTATGTCAGCTGGCTCGATCCAGGGTCGAGCCTGTGTTAGGTTGCTCAAGCTGGAAGCAGCAACTAAGTAATTTTTTATCAATCTACAGAACCAAAGAATTGCTGGTTCAATCTGGGATTGATCCAATAAATGAAGGCTTGAGCCATTAAGTACTAGCTCGAGCTAGCGCACCCTAGCTCGATCTAGGATTAATCCTACTAGTTTGTAATTTCCATAAATGGCCTTGGAAAGGCTGCATAGGGCTTGGGATCAGTCCACTAAGGTCCGAGGAGGTCCATAGACCTTCTCATACCCCATTGTGACCTATGGTTCATCTTGGTCTTATTATCTTACCTATTTTACCTTTGTGAGCTCGAAAATAGGCATGAACCCTTCGGGATGTTTCGCATGTCCCAGCTTGATCTTCTTAGAGTCTTCTTGGTGCTTTGAGGATGATATTCATGAAGCTTGGATTCAAAAACCTTCTAGACTCTAACATGACTCCTCACATGTCCTAGTCTATACAACACATGTATTTTATAGTTCATGAAATTTACAACTTTTTCATTAACACATTTCACATGACAACATACAATACATTTACTTTTCTATACATATATAAATTTGATCAAAGCCGCATTTCAAATAACATAAAGTAATACATTCGTTTCTTTTAAAGCTTATGTGCTTTCATTTCTTTTAAAGCTTATGAGCTTTCTTTTCTTTTCAATGCTTATGTGCATTCTTTTCTTTTAAAGTTTATGGGCTTTCTTTTCTTTTCTTAAATATATTTTTCATTTCTTAACTTTCATTCTCTACGTACTATTCTTTTCACTTATCATTTATCTTTCAACATATATAAATCTGATTAGAGGTGCATTCACATATAACACAATGTAATACATTCATTTCATTCTACATGTAAGTCTAATTAGAAACCCATTCCATATGGTCTTATGCAATGTATTCACTAGCATAATCCAAGATGCATTTATCATTATACGATGCTCTCATTAGTATAATCGGGGATGCATACAACATTATGTAGCTCACTCACTAGCAGAGGAAAGGATGCATGTACAATTATGCAAGTCAATCACTAAGTATAAGCAAAGATGCCTATAACATTAGGAAGTTCATTCACTACCATAAGAAAGACGCATGTAACATTGGGCAATTCCTTCACTAGCATAAATCAAGATGCTCAATTACTAGTCATATAATCTCCTACCTTTAAGCAATTCATAATCCATGTCTAAACACTTTTATAGTTATATATGCGTGTACATATATATATATATATAGCCAATTCCTTTTTGATACAAAAACATGGTATGCTTAACCCTCCTATGGAGCTCATAATGATCTGTGTTTTTCAAATACCCTAATTCCATTTTTCAATAAAAGTATAAGATAAAGCTAATAACTAAAGTACCTTCAAATCTAATGTGAAAATCCATAGAAATTGATTTGTAAATCCTTTGAGTTAAAATGGAGGGTAAACATGATAGGCAATCCAAAACCTCTAAGGTAAATTCAAACCCTAGTATACAATGAGGATTCCTAAGATCATTATGAGGGAAAACCATATATATAGGATCCTAATCTTTGAAAACCATAGAGTTCAAATCCTAACCTTCAAATCAATAACATAGAAAACATATATATAGGATCCTAAGAGAGGAAACATGAGTAAATCTTGTATAACTACTTACATCTTTAAAATCCACAGGGTTAAATTATAAAAACTTCTTATCGAACTTAGAAAACCAATAGGTCTAAGAGCCTAAGGAGGGAAACATGTATATAAATTGTACATCTACTAATACATTCAAAATCAATAGAAATTTGTTTCCAAATATATAGGGTTTAGATCATTAATCTATCAAATCAAAACTTAAGAATCAATAGAATTAAGATCATCGGATAGAAAACATGTGCATGTAATGTATAACTACTTGTTATAGATTTTCCCTTCAAGATTCTTCAAGTTCCTCTAGCAACACCTCTTTCCCTTTGAGCTTTCTCCAAGAAATCCTCCAAAACCCTTTTATCTACATCATTTAAGACATAGAACACTCAATATTATGATTCTCCATGAAAATTTAGAAGGGAACTAAAAAACCAAACTAAAACGTTCACGGAAATAGGGGTTTTCATATCTTACCTTGCAATTTGGGGGTTCCCCCCCCTTCTTCCCAAAACTCATTCTCTCCCTCTTCTCTCTCTCTTTTCCTTTCTTTTCATGTCATTGGTAGGTCATTAGGTCTTTTATGAATGTTTTATAGGGTTTAGGTTGAATTTGGGTGGGTCCCACACACCCTAAGAGAGCAAAAATCTGGTTTTCAACCTATAAATAGAAATATGGTTGCTCTGGCTCAATCTGCACCTTTTAGGCAGATTGATCCAACTGGTTTTGGCCAGTTTTTCCCTTTAAACTTTGAACGGGCATACTTTTGATCCCAATGTCCAATTTTGACCATGCGTATTCGAAACAATTGGCTCAACGATCTCTCCAATATCCCAAGGTCCTCATTCCCTCCAATTAAAATCTTTTTTTTTATTGATTCAAATAGGATGATGTAGAACTTGCAAATCTAGGATGGGAAGGGATCAACAAGTAAAGTAATCGAACAAAGTTTTGAAACCACCTCTATCACTTTTTTTCTCTTGCTCCATAAAGGGACATGTTTTTAACCTAAAGGCTCTATACTTTATAAATTATTTTCCACTCATATGTAGACTTATATATACTCTATCTAAGTAAAAAGTATTTAAATTTAGAAGTCATCGAATTAAATGTTGGGTGTTTCATGAGAACTCCCAAGAAATAGAGGCTTGAACTTTCAGAGCCTTGATGTTGATAATAGAGAGAAGAAGGATGTTGGAACATGTAGAGTGTCGAAAGAATAAGAAAGTTTAAATTTTGGAAGTGTGTAAAAAACTACCAAAAAGTGTGGAGTGGTTGGTATTTATAGAAATAACCATTAGGTTTGATTTAGTTATTTGTAAGCCACTGATGTATAATCAAACGGCTATGGAAAAGTCCATGTTTGTGTGGAACTTATCTGATCCTCCTCATCCAATCTTAATTTTATGTGAACAAGGAGTCTTTCCATTAAAAGGGTCTTACTTGGCATAGAGTTGTTCTCTTTTGGATATTTGTACAAATTTGAGAGATAATATGAATTAAATGTGTCCACAAGTCTCTTGGGTTTTTTAGGAGTCTAAAACCACATTATTCATGATTTACTAAGGCCAACCACATTAAATGTAGAAGTTTTGGTTTTCAGCCTGTCGTGTGTCGCAATCAAGCCTTCCATCATGACTGTTGTGTCCATCATGATAGCCAATCTTCATTGCGATTCGCAATGCACCGTTTTCCACTCACGGTTTTCTCTGGTAGTGATTTTTTCATGTCAAAAATTCTAGCACCCTTGTACCCTTATGAACAATGCAACAAAAAACAACTAGATGAAAAGAAAATGAAGTTCCCACAAGCTGTTTTGCATCTTCTTAATAGTGTTAAACACACTCCTACCATATACTAAGAGTTAAATAAGATCAAAACCTAAACCACTGGCACTAGATGCAGTGAACTGGCTAACCTATTTATTAGTCATGGGATCCGTTCAAGAAAAAACCTCTCTCCAAGAGATGCAAGAGAAGAGTCCAATTCCCATATGATGGTAGCATAGGAAAAAAAAAGAGAGAACAACCATCTGAAGCATGCAGGGATGTATGTGGTAGTCTCTGCTCTAAATTGCTAAAGTAGAATAGATCATAGTCATAGTAGTGTGGGTACTTGATAGGAGAAACAAGCTCTTGAGGGGTAGTAAAATATTTCTTGCATTTGAGATACGTAAGATCGAGGGTCCTGAATTCAAACAAAAGAGGTGGGAAGATGGGTTTCTCAAAATTGTAGAGGCCAAGGCCACTACAATTGTTCTTATTTAAGCTCTCAGAGATTTGGATGTCCTGAATCACAATAGTATTATCATCCTCATTAACCAATTTGATTTCATAAGGTTTTCCTACATGTTGGTGATGAAACTACCTTTCAAACAAGCCAAAACAACTTGGAAAGAAATAATAATCAAGAGAAAATGCATCAAACCACAAGGACACCACAAAAGACAAGATTTATGTGGAAACCCCTAGGTTGGGGAAAAACCACAAAGCTACAAAGAAAGCTTCACTATTCTTGGAAGATTACAAGAGTTCTCTCTTAGTCTCTCACAAAACCACACCCTCTCACTCTCTTTTTCTTTTCTTTTCTTCCCTCTTAACCCTAGACAACAATAAAGTCATTAGATGGTCAATAGAGGTCAAGCTTGTTAGGACTCCTTCCAAAACATGGACCTTCTATTTCAATTTCACAAAAAAAAAATAAAAAAATTTCCACCCCTGAACCAATTCAAAATGTTTGGACCGGTCCATTTGAGCACTAATGATCACTGAGTAAATTCTAAATTCTGTCAGATCGATCTAGCCAACTTTAGATCAGTTCAGGCCCAATTAAGATCGATTTAGCTACTTTGGATCAGTTTAAACTTCCATAATGAGTTTTTCTCCATATTTTTGCTTCTCCACTCACATCAGGCTCCACATGCAACAATTTCCCACTTGGATACTGATGTTCTTCCCATTATCTAGTTGTTGTACCTATGATGAGACCTTTTCCTTTTATGAATCTCTTGCAGCTCTTCTTCTTTATCTTCACTCATGATGACCAACTGGAGCTTTGCATAGCTCTAGTTCTGTATAGTCACCACCTTGGTAAGCATGTCTACTAGGTTTTTATCTATACATATCTTTTTTAATTTATCACTTGTTCCTTCAAGAGTGATCATGTGTAGTGATACCTCCTATTAATGTTTTCTGTCCTTGCATGAAAGATTGAATTCTTCACAAGATGAATGGCACTCTGCCTTTCACTAAATAATCTATTGTTCTCTTGTTTCATACCCAAATCTTCATCAATTTTTTCAACCAAATTAATTCCTTACTAACCTTCGTTGCAGCAATGCACTCCGCTTTCATTGAGGAAAGTGAAACAATCTTCTATAGATGAGACACCTAATTGATTATTGTATTCCTCAAAGTAAACACATACACCGTTGTATTCCTCCTCTTGTTTGTATCACCTAATAAGTCTAAGTCCACATATCCTTGTACCTTTACTTTTGTCCATCCAAACATAAAGTTTGTTAGTGGTTCCTATTAAGTATCTCAAGATTTAGTTAACCATTTTCCAATTCATGTTTTTGGGTTTTCTCATAAATATACTCATTACCCACACTGCTTGAGCTATATCTGGTCTAGTACTAACCATGGCATATATCAAGCTAACCACCGTTGAAGCATATGGAACCCTGGACATGTAATCTTTCTCCCTTTTAGTCTTAGGAGAATCTTATTTAGAGAGTTTAAAGTGACTAGCTAGTGAGGTACTAATTGGCTTTGCATCCTGCCTGTTGAATTTGCTAAGAACATTTTCTATATATTTAGCCTAAGACAACTTCAACTTGTGATTCTACCAGTCTCTTATGATTCTCATCCCATGAATCTGTTTAGCTGCTCCCAAGTCTATCTCAAAATCCTTTGATAACTCCTTCAAATTATTTATCTCATATATGTTTGATCCTGCCACAAGCATATCATTAACGTATAAGAGTAATATGATGTACCCGTCATCAAAAGTTTCGAAATAGCAACAATGGTCTGCATAACAACTTTATAGCCATTTTTTGACATAAACATGTCAAATTTGATGTACCATTGCCTTAGGCTTGCTTTAACCCATATAAGCTCCTCTTGAGCTTGTACATCATTTCGCCATTTCCTTCTACTTCATATCCTTATGGTTGCTACATATAGATGTCTTCTTCCAAATCACAAGGGACAAAAGTTGTCTTCGCATCTAACTGCTCAAGATGTAGATCTTCCACTTCCACAATACTTAACATCATTTTAATGGTGGTCATCTTACAACCAGAGCATATAGTTTGGAGTAGTCAACACATTTTCTTTGTTGACACCCCTTTACAACTAGTCTGGCCTTGTATCTCTTACTCACATCATGCTCTTCTTTTAACCTATACACCCACTTGTTGTCTAGTGCATTCTTTCCTTCAGGTGGTGGAAGTAAGTCCCATGCCTGGTTTATGATCAAGGACTTCATCTCCTCCTCTATGGCATGCTCCCACTTAGTTCTTTCATCAACCTCCAATACTTCATCATAGCATTCTGGTTCACCCCATCTATCAACAACAACTAGTACAATGAACGAGAGAAATGTTGTGGTGGCCTATGTGTTCTTGAAGACATTCTTGGTGTTGGTGTAGGTGTTTGAGTCTCCATTTACTAGTTTTCTTCTAGCATCTCATTGTCTTCAAATATTGTACATCACCTTTAGAAATCTCCAAATTCCATAAATTCTATTTTGTCCCTCTTTTGTTCTTTTTCCTTATGTTTGTACATGGTCTTTCCATTGAATACCATATTTTTATTTCTAATGATTTTTTGGTTTTATTATTTGTGGACATCTGGTTCTGGGGGGGTTCGGATTCTCCTACCCGTCCGTGGTTTTGGGGTCCACTCTTTGGCATGTGATGCCAGTGTGTGAAGTTTGCCAACCCTTTTATAGGAGGGTTTGGCATTTCTAGGAGTTGCCACCAACTCGGGGTTAACCGATGAAGTTGGACATCGGTTCTCCTCTTCGGGGAAAAGGAGAAGTCTAGACCCAAAGGTCTAGCGGTTTAACTCCTAATACTGGTCTACATTCTTGAGATAAAGGGTAAGTTGTTTAGTTGTATTTAGGGAAGGTGTTAGGCACCCACAAATACCCACTTTTTTATGGCAGCTCTCTCATTCATACATGTTTTGAATTTTGCTAAAGTCCATGCTTGTTAAGTATAAAGTTATTGGTCTTGGACCACCCCCGTGGTGTGATCATTGCAGTTGCACCTAAGACATAGTCTTAAGCTACCTACATACTCAATCTTGTGGTTTAGGTGTTCTTAAGGTTTTATCGGGATCAAACTGCATGTAGTTTTAAGGGTTTGTTGTGTGTGCCAATCTCGATAGTCAAGTATGTCTGACTATAAGAGTGATTCAGGGTAGATTCATTTTAGATTGTTTGTATACTTACAGAGTATTTTGCACTGCTACAAAATGTGAACAAGTTAGCACAATGGAGGTCTGGACTATGTTATACTAATGTGCATGGTTTTAAGAACCTAATTGGGCTATGGCCAAGTCTCAATGTCCTTGGGTCGCGAACCACTAAGACATGACCCTAAGGTAAGGTGAAGATTGTAAAAGGTTGGGATAGGTTGAAAGGTAGTGAATAGGTAGGTTGACTCGACTTGATCACACTGACATTGCAACCATGACCCAAGCGTTGTCTCTTAGGTAAAGTTCGGGTACCTTATACACTTGAAAATCACATGCATATAGTCAACCTTACTATGATTGTTGGGAAGTTGAAAGAGGTATTTGCAATGGAGGGATCCCTAGATTATGTCTATGGAATGAAATGGTTTGAAGATAAAGGGATTTAAGGAATAAAATTAAGCTAGGAACAAAATAGGTTTCATTTCTCTTTCATAGTCTAAACACTTGAATTTTCATCACTTGAATTTAATTCAAATGAAATTTTGGTGCTAGTTACTGGAAGCTAGCAGCTGATCTTGGGTTTTGAGCCCCTTGTGTGAGTCCTAGAAAGGTGAAGAGTTACAAATAGGGGTGGGTCCCTTCTATAGTCTATGGCCTTTACCCTAGGTTTAAAATGAAAAGCCAAATATTTAAGAACATAGTGATTTTTAACAGAGGCCTAACGCCTAAAATTCCTCTCAACGCCTGAATAAAAATTCAGGCGTTGGAATGACAATAGGGCCTATTGAGGTGCCTAAGCACATAGATGAATTCCAAGATGTCATTTTCCTGTATATAGGTTATAGAAAAGGTTAGGCTTCACTAGGGTGGGTCCCAGATCCCAACTCCTAAATTTCTCCAACACCTATACTTACTTTCAACGCTTGAATTTTAACAAATTAAAATTCAGACGTTATGTTTAAGACAGTCCACACTTCGGAGGGCATATCTCTCTCCATAAAATTTGAAATTGAGTGTGGCCAATGAATTTGTAAAACTAAGAGAGATCTTTCCAACCATATATAATGAGCCTATGTTTGTCTAACGCCTGAATGTGAAATTGACGCCTAAATTTTTTGTCAAAGCTTGAATTTTAACAAATTAAAATTTAGGTATTAGGTTTGGACAATCTACACTTTGGAGGCTATATCTCTCTATAAAATTTGAAATTGAGCATGGCCAATCAATTTGGAAAGATGAGAGAGAGGTCTTTCCAACCATATATGATAAACCTATGTTTGTCTAATGTCTGATGGTGAAATAGACGCCTGAATTTGCTTTCAATGCTTGAATTTTAATCTTAGGTTTGGATAATCTGTAGTCCGGAGGGCATATATCTCTCCACAAAATTCAAAATTGAATGTGGCCAGTCAATTTGGAAAGTTGAGAGAGAGATCTTTTCAACCATATATGATAACCTTAGGTTTTTTCTAATGCCGGATTTTTCAACGCTTGATTTTTCAACGCCTGAATTTTAATTCCCTTAAAATTTAGGCATTAGGCCTGTACCTAAATTCCAGCAGCTTTGTTTTGCCATTTGGACCCCTTAAGGGCATTAAAAAATTCAAAATTTTCTATTATGCATAGGAACATACCATAGAAATAACATATCCAAAAATTAGCTTAAATCATTTCTACAAAATTCTACAAAAAATCAACAATAATTCAGATGAATGTAGGTCACACAGGACCCAGATTTTGGGGTCCGTTTAGGGTGCCATCTCAAGGCCTTTCATGGAATAGAAAATAACGAAATTAAATCCACTATAAAACATACATGTTTATTATAACATAAAATTTGGGCTCCAAAAGCTTAGTAAAAAAATCACAATAAAATCAACAACATGGCAAGCTCATAAACAAAAGCAAGTAGAGGTTGTTAAGCCTCTACAATGTAACTCGAATTGAGGCAGTGAATTGGCATGATTTGAACAGCATAACAACTTGTAAAATGACCACATGATAATGGGGAAAATGAAATAGGCTTAGGTTTAGGCTTACCTTGGGTCCAAATGGCCTGGCATATGCACAAATCTCTCTTTCTTCTTCCTCTTCTTCTTCCTTTCTCTTTCGGAATTAGGATTTTTTGTGGCCAACCCTAGGATGCCCAAATTTGGGGCTATTTATATCCTCAAATTTGTACAATGGAAGGTGGAGATTGACTTTGGAAAGATCTAGATCAAAGGTCTAGATTGTTTTGTGCTAATTTGAAGTGTAGGGCTAGGATCACATCTAGGATGGGTGGTGTGGATGAATTTATGCTAATTGGCATGGATGGATGACTTGGACAAGTGAGGGGGCAAGATTAGTTTGTGTTAACTGAATGGAGGGTGATGATGGGGGTGTGTTAATGGGCATGGATTGATGACATTGAAGAGGGGTATAGGAGATGTCATTTAGTAGGCTTCCATTAGTTGCAATTTTCAAGGAGGGCCATCAAGATGCATTAGGGGGAACTTAGGTGATGCTCTAGGGATTTGAAATTCATCATTTGGATCCAAAGGTGATGGGTGAGGGAGTACATCTGAAGATTCCATTCCAAAGGTGCCCATGAAAGGCTAAAACATTAAATGGTCATTAATGAGCTAAGTTGAAAAGTCTTAGCTCATTATGACTGTTTGATGCTTTTAGGGTTTTACGAACCCTCTCCCCACTATCACGCCTCGTGAGCTTTTAAGCTCGGCAGTTGGCTAACTCAGTGTCATTCTTTGAGGTTACAGATACTCCGATCACATTGGACCAGTCAGAACCAACTTACAAAAAGGACAAGGGGGTAAAATCAGGGTTTTTTTACCTAAAAAGCTCTCATACACACTTTGAAAGGATAAGATGGTAAAATTGATTTGGAAATTTCTCAACGACAGATGACCCTAGTTCCAGGTAAGCCATAGCCTCTGACTACGCTAAATTATGGCACCCAAGTAGAAAACTAGATCAAAAACCCTTTTCTAGATAGTTGGAGCATTCGGGGCTGGAAATGCTATTGGTTTCTCTGTAGATCTCTGACGTGGACCATATTTGGGGGATTTGAAGCTTGGGAAGTCCTATAGCTACAGGAGCTAACCGATTGAATATCGGATTCCCAGGCAATTTCTGGGAGCTTTTTGAAGTAGGGTCACTAAGAGAGATTGAACTTCTATAGCTGTCTGAAGGCTAATGGAATTAAGTTGTTGAACATTCTTTGAAGCTAAAGTTCATGAAATGCTCTATTGAGGACAAGGGTGAACTTGAGAAAATGGGCCTGACCTTGCTATATTTTGAGTCTAGGAGAATTTTTAACGGCATTCTGCTTGCCAAATATAGACAAAAAGTGTTTTTTCTTGGCTTGAGCAGAAATTATGGTTTGGGCGATAGGATTTCTGTAATCCAGTACAAATTTGATAGTTTGGAGGCCCTGAATTTATTGTAGGGAAGCCACTAACAGACTGAATTTCTAAGTTGGGATGAACTCCCGAGAGTTGGTTGAGCACCTGATTTTTTGACCTGATTTGTCACTCTTTTTAGAGTTTTTAAGGGAATCTGAATAGATAAGTTTCACAAAAGCTCGTATTCCTTAGATAGTTTTTAAAGGCCCTACGATTTTGGAGAGATGGACATCGATTGATCCTGATTTGGAGGTCCAAAGAACATTTTAGCTTCATATGAGCATAATGCAACTAAACAACTTTTTGATCCCTTGAGGAAGATTTGATATTGAACAGGGGTTCAAGATTTTGAACTTCCCTTCTCAGACCGGAAGATTTGAAGCTAAGGTTGAGGCCGAGATACAGCGATCGACCTTTCTAGATTTGGAGATCAGATGAATCTTTGAGAGCTTTTGCAATGATCGTTTCTTGGTTAGGGTCATCATAAGTTAAGACATTGGTTGTTGCCAATTTTGAGCAATGTTTGTTTTGTGTTGAGTTCCTCAGAATTGAGAGACTCAAGGATGCATAGGATATGAAATTACTCTATTCGGATAACGAGAGAAGCTTCGAGGGTCCTTTGAGGGTCCAAGGTAAACTCTCTGAGGTGAAAAGGGTAAAATGGTAATTTTTTGCCCGCAGGTCTAAAAATGTGAAAATGAGAATTCTTCACCTATGATGCTTCATGATAAGAAGGCTTATATAGATGAGAGAAATTCAGTGATCTAAGTGATAGATAGTGAGTTCTGGGCCTTTGAAGGCAAAATAGCAAAATGGTAATTTTTCCACCTATGATGCTTTGCTGGAAGATTTATTGAGGTGGGAAAGATTGCAAATAACATGAATGGAGTTCTTAAATGTGGACCCTCAAAGTCCTACTGATGCTTTTGTGAAGGATTAGGGTTTGACTTGAAATGGTGTATCTGGGTTGTAATAAAGTGTTTTGACTGGTTCATTCGTGACTGGAGTATCCGGAAAGACTTCTTCTAGAATGCCTAACCTCCTAGAGTCCAGGTTTCCTCTTCCTAAACCAAAGGAGCTTAGAGTCTTGATGCCTAAATATTGTTATGCTATCCTTATGTCATCAACTAACCCGAGTCAAAATTTGGGTGTTGACAGATGCCCCCCTTTAGTATGTGTGGTTGTGCCATACATAACAAAGAAGGAAGTTGCCTAATTTTGACTTAGGCGAGATGCTACTTCTTCCTTGCATGTAACTCATGAATATTGGGTGGGTTGTTTTGAAAATTCAAATTTGTTTTGGCTATGAAAAATAATGATGGGTTAAAACTTGTCTTTGAATTGTGGGTCATGGTTTTGGAAAGTGTTTGTTTTTTGAAATACCTTATTGAACTGAGAGTCAACTCTTTTGGTGTTTTGCAAATAAATTTGGAGGTATCTTGTTTTGAATTGAGTGTCAACCAATAGAGA
>JAOXJP010041345.1:0-16386 GCA_025762735.1 Platanus orientalis
ATTGTGGATCATATTTCTCATCCTTTCCAGGGGGCTGAGGGACCTTCCCGCTTCACCTGTAGCTGAAATTTCTCCTGAGAATCAAGGGTTGCATAAGGTTCGTCTAGAAGGTGGGGATCGGCATGTGGAGTATATGCCCTCGCTTGTGCACATTTTGGAGTTGGTGGATACCAAGGCATCTTGTTTCTCTTCTTCCGCTCCTGTTTCCAAGGACAGGGAGGAGTCTTTGTGGGTTTCTGGGGCCTCTAATTCCCTAAGTGCTTTTTCCGACTGTGATGTTGATGAGGTTGATTGTACCCTTCCATTTTTTATTAAAGCACCGCTTGTTTGGATTCCATATTGCGGGGAGATCATGGTTACCATGTTGATTTGGAGGGAGGTGGAGGTGGCTAATCTTGCTAAGCTATCAATAGTCGAGATGGATACTTGGACGATGCTTGATGCGGGGCTTCCTATATCTTAGAGTGGGGATTTTCCTTTTATTCCATGGGACCTCATCACAACATGCAAGGAGAAAAGGTTGAATGATCAGTAAGGTGCCATCACGAAGTTGATCCTCCCAACCTCTATGCATTTTGGTTTGTTTGGTGTCGATTCTTTGGAAGCTACCAAGATGTGATTGGAAATTGCCCTTAATCTTTTGCAGCTTGGGACTTTCAATTGAGAGCCATGGGTGGATCTTTGCCTCAATCATATGTTGTTGTCAGGTCAGACTTTTTGGTTTTCCTAGTTCCATTTGTTTTCCCCTCTTTCTGCTCATTTTTTGTCCAGGAATCAACTTATGGGGACACGGGATGAAAATTTTATCCATGATATGCTTTCTGTGGTAAAGGATGACTTGGGTGGGTACAATCACCGGATTGGTTTGCTAATCCTATTTGATGAGAGTGAATTGGATGATAGATTTGAGGAGATTTTATGCATCAGTCCTCTTGTGATTGATCAAGGAAGAGGTGAGTTGATTAATGTGGAGGCTGGGGAGGTAGATTTTAGGGAGTTTTGTACTCCCCCTTCAAGGCACAATTCTGTTGAAGGCTTGCTCTTGAGAGGCATGGAGAATCGGGATAGGAAATGTGTGTCCGATTGGGGGTTAGGTAAACTGGGTGGGCGAGTTCAGCTCTTTTCTTGGAGTTCCTCTGGAGGGACTGGAAGATGAAGCTTTAGAATTATTCTGTACCATTGAGGAAAGGAGATTGAAAGATGTGGTTGTGGATGCTCCTCTTGCGGATTGTAGGCTCCTTCGGAATGAGTTAAAAAGATTCGATTATGGGATTAAATATGAAGGGTCGTCGGGGTTTTCTAGTGAGGGAAGGTTGTAGAAAGAAAAGGGGTTAACCAGAAGGTTGTCTTATGGATCTTAAAATCTTGTCCTGGAATGTGTGGGGTTTAAATAATAGAGAGAAGCATATATCCATCAACCTCCTTAAACGTTAGACCTGATCTCATCTGTTTGCAAGAAACTAAACTCAGGGTTATAAATGAGTTGATAATTAAGGATAGTTGGGGTTTGTCTAGTTCTTCTTGGTTGGCTCTTCCATCTTGGGGAGCGTCTAGGGACATCATCCTCATTTGAAATGAGCATAAGTTACAAGTTTTGGATCATGAGTTGGGTGCTTTTTTTATTTCCATTCGTTGTAAAGTGGCGGGGGATCAGAGAGAGTGGGTGTTCTCAGGTGTGTATGGGCTTAATTCTGCAGTGAGGTTGATGATTTTCTTGGAGAGTTGGATGACATCAAGGCTAGGTGGGATTTGCCGTGATGCCTTGGTGGTGATTTCAATTTAATCCGCTTTTTGCATGAAAATATGGTGTGTCATGCCAGGGAAGGAAGATGTGCAAGTTTGGGGATTTTATCAATAGATGAAACTTGATTGACTACCCCCTTAAAGGTGCTAATTTTACTTGGTCTAATTCTTTGGAAAACCCCTCAATGAGTAGATTGGATTGTTTCCTTTCAGTGAGGAATGGGGTGATGTGTTCTTAAACAGGCAGCAGGTGGTGCTGCCTCGGGTTTCTTCGGATCATAATCCCATTCTGTTAGAGCCTTGTGTTCTGATTAGAGGCCCTGCTCCCTTACGGTTTGAGGAAATGTGGCTCCAGGTCCCAGACTTTTTGGAGGTGGTGAATTGTGAATGGAATAGGATGTTTTTTTATGGTAACCCCAACAGAATTTTTGCATTGAAATTAAAAAGTCTCAAGGAGTTCTCAAAATTTGGAATAAGGATTCTTGTTCCTCTTTGAAGGTTGAGACTGAGAAGATTAGGAAGAATATTTCAGAGTTGGATCGACTGTATGAAAAAGGGGGTCTCTCTAGGGATGATTGGGTGCGTCAGAAGACTCTTAGAAAGGATTTTTAGTTAACGGCCATTAAAGAAGAAATCTTTTGGAGACAATGTTCCCGGATCAACTGGTTGAAAGAGGGGGACCAAAATACAAAATTCTTCCATAAAGTGGCTTCTCACCCCAAGAATTCCAAAGACATCTATGGTCTTCAAATTAATGATGTTTGTACCCAAGAACAGATGATTATCAGACATGTAATTGAGGCTTTATTATATGAAGCTTTTCGAGGAAACTCATCACTCCCGGCCCATTCCTGTTGATATGGAGTTTGAGCGCATCTCTGAGAGTGATAGAAGATCCTTGGAAAAACCTTTCTTGGAAGAGGAGATTAAAAATGCAATTTGAGGAATGAATGGGGATAAAGGTCCGGGCCCGAATGGCTTCACGATTCTTTTTCACCATTGTTGGGATACTATTAAAGTGGATCTGCTCATGGTTTTCGAGGAATTCTATATTTTAGAAGAATTTTACGAGCATCTTAGTAACACTTTCATTACGCTTATCCCCAAGAAGAGATTTGCAAAAGAGTTGAAGGACTTCAGATCTATTAACCTTTTAAGTAGTGTTTATAAGATTATCGCCAAAACTCTTACCATGCAGTTGAAGGTGATCATGAAAGACCTCATTTCTCAACCCCAATGGACGTTTATCAAGGGGTGCCAAATTTTGGATAGTGTTCTCATTGCTAATGAGTGTATTGAGGATCATTGGAGATTAGACCTATGTAGAGCGATGTGTAAGCTTGATATTGAAAAGGCCTATGATCATGTAAATTAAAACTTTTTGGATTATATTCTCTCTCGATTAGGGTTTACGGTGAAATGGAGAAGTTGGATTTTCTTTTGTGTTCGGTTGAGCTCATTTTCTATTATGGTGAATGGGTCTCCTACTGGTTTTTTTCATAGTTCTAGGGGTTTGAGGTAGGGTGATCCGCTGTCTCCCTATCGTTGCATCATGGTCTCAAACATGCTTAGTTTGATGATTGCAAAAGCTAAGTTGGGATACATTTCGGGGTTTGTCGTAGGGTCTGGGAGTGTTTCTATATCACATTTGCAATTTGTTGATGATGTTATGATTTTTGTAATGCTGATATAAGTCAAATTGTTTATTTGAGGTATATTTTGTGTGTTTTTAAAATGGTGACTGGGTTGTCTATCAATTTGGCAAAGAGTAAAATGTTTGGAGTGGGGGAGGTTTAGGACTTGGATTCCTTGGCTTGGATTCTGGGATGCAAGATTGGGAGTCTGTCTTCTACCTATTTAGGGATGCTGTTAGGGCTTCTTTCAAGTCTAAAGCTATTTGGAACCCAGTTATTGAAAATTTGAAAGGATTGAAGGTAGACTAGAGTTTTGAAAAGCTTCTCTTCTATCCAAAGGTGGTAGATTAACCCTCAATAAAGATTGATGATGGATTTTTTATGGAATGACTCTTCTGAGCACCATCACTATCATCTTGTTGATTGAGAGGTTGTGTGCAAGCCAATTAGGGAGGGCGGTCTGGGTATTAGGAGACTTAGACATTATAATAGTGTTTTACTAGCCAAGTGGCTTTGGAGGTTTGGTTGGGAGAGAGATAGCTTATGGTGTAGGGTGGTGGTGGTGTGGTTTGGGGAGTAATCGGTTTGGGAGTCCAAGTCCCCTCGTGGAAGACATGGGTGTGGGATTTGGAAGTCAATCCTTAGGGTTAAGGATCTTTTATGGAGTCTGATTAGATTTCAGTTGGGTATGAGTCATGATATCCGTTTTTGTGAGGATATTTGGATTGGAGATCTCCCCTTAAAGGACAGGTTTGGCAACTTGTTTGCCTTGGTTATTAACAAGCAAAACACTACTTTTAGCTATTTTAACTTTGAGGTAAATGTGTGGAGTCCTAGGTTTAGAAGAAATCTCATGATTGGGAGATGGGGAATTTTGTAGTCTTCTGGGTGCGCTGGATGGGGTTAGACTAATGATGGGCAGGAGGGATTGCTTGGTGTGGAAGCCTTCAAAGAAGGGCATTGTCTCTATAGAATCTTGCCATGATGCACTTTTTGTGTGTTTGGAGGTGGCCTTTTTTCCTATTAAAAGAATTTGGAATCCGGGTATCCCGTCCAAAGTGTCCTTTTTGTGGAATGCATATTTGGATAAAATTTTGTCCCTTGATAATCTCTAAAGTAGGGGATGGAGCTTAGTAAACCTTTGTGTCGTGCAGGAAAGAGGCAGAGACGGTTAACCATCTCTTTTTGTATTGTCCGGTGGTTAACGGGGTTTGGGGTTTTTTTCTCTCTCATCTTCGGGTTTATTGGGTCTTCTCGGACCATTTCCAGGATTTGTTGTGGGGTTGGTGGATTAAAGATGTGGACAAGATGCCTCTTATCATTTGACGTGCTCTCCCTAGTGTTATTTGTTGGGGATGCTCGTATATTTTAGGATAAGGCTTGGTCGAAAGCAGAGTTTGTTTTATTCATTTACAAATCTTTGTTTGATTGGGTAGTTAGTGGGGCTGACTTTGAAGAAATTGCTTGGTACTCAATTTGGTGTGAGGATATGTAATTGTGTTGTTTGTTTCTTCTTTTCTCTTTGTTTTCCTTCACCTTCTCAGTGATGTCTCTTGTTTCTTTTTCTTTATTTGTTTTTTCAATAAAGTGTATCCTTTTCTCTCTCTCTCTCAAAAAAAAAAAAAAAAAGATTTCATGTGGACAACAATTCTTAGTGTATAAATACTATGGATATGCTTAAAAAAGGAAGACCTTTCATGGCTCCAATCTCCTTAATGGTGCGTCTTTTGCAAAAGAGAATGTGAATTGGTAAATCATATCTTCATTCATTGTTGCTCTTCAAAGGTTATTTGGATTATTTTTTTTTTTTTTTGCAAGTTTGTCTAGCATATGGATGGTGTCGGAGGAGATGCTGGTGCTCATTTGCCAATGTAAGAGCTGGGGGATGAGCAATCATGGGAGGATGTTTTGGGTATGTTTATTGCACGGGGTTAGTTGGGGTATATGGAAGGAAAGGAATCAGAGAATTTTTGAATGAAGTAGAGGTCATTCTGAGGTGGTTGATTCTATGCTTAGAGATGTGGGAAGCTAGTTGCTGCCTGCTGGTCACCAAGGAGTTCAAAGAATCTTCAATGTCAATATTCTTGAGAGATTGGATTACCGTAATTTCTCTTAATGATCCTTTGGTGAAGAGGGCTGTTTTGCAGTGGAAGCCTCCATATGAGGGCATGTTGAAGTTGAATTTTGATGGCTTCTCCAAAGGAAAATCTAGGCTTACTGGCTGAGGGGGTTATGTATTTGTTGTTAGGGACAACAATAGCAATGTAATCCGAGCAATGTGCGGTCCATTGGGCATTTTTTAATTTCACAAAGGCAGTTTGTGGATGACACTATTTTTATGGTGAAAGCGGATCTGGAAGACTTGCAAAATTTGAGATGTTTGTTGTTAATTATGGAAACAACAATAGACTTAAAGGTGAATTGGAGTAAATCCATCTTAAGCCCAGTGGGCTACATCCCCAATATTTATAATCTGGTAGCTATGTTTGATTCATGGAAACAGCCTCTCTGCTTGCAGGGGTAAGGCTGCGTACATCTTACCCTCCCCAGACCCTGCAGTGGCAGGAGCCTCATGCACTGGGACTGCCCTTTTTTTTTTAGCTATGTTTGATTGTGAAGTGGAGCATCTGCCGATTACTTACCTGGGTCTTCCTCTCGGAGTGAAGTTGTCATCTGTAGATACTTGGAATCCGGTAATTGTGAGATTGAGTAGAAAGCTGCCTAGTTGGAAAGGTCAGTATCTCTCAAAAGGAGGGAAATTGATCTTTATTAAAAGTGTTCTAGCGAGCATGCCCATCTACTATTTATCATTATTTTAGGCTCCTAAATTGGTAACAAATTAGATGGAGAGATTCTTCAGGAATTTCTTATGGGGATCTTCCAAGGAGAAGAGGAAGATCCATTGGGTTTGTTGGAGAGATTCCTGTGGCTAATGGAGGTTTAAGCATATGATCTTTGGTGGTAACCAATAGGGCTTTTCTTATCAAATGGTTGTGGAGATTCGGTGTGGAAAAGAAT
Organism: Platanus orientalis; assembly: GCA_025762735.1. NCBI lineage: Eukaryota > Viridiplantae > Streptophyta > Magnoliopsida > Proteales > Platanaceae > Platanus > Platanus orientalis. The sequence continues at coordinate 6,396 of JAOXJP010041345.1, forward strand.
GCCATATGGAGATGGCTTATTGCAAACAAGTATGGGGAGGAGTTGCATGGGTGGGTTAGTGGTTACCCAGAAGGGGCTAGGGGGTGCAGAGTGTGGAAGAACATCTACAAAGGAATGGACGAATTTCAACCTCAAGTTCGATTCAAAATCAATAATGGTGAAAGGGTTCGTTTTTGGCAGGATTCTTGGTATGATGGGGAGGTCTTAGTTAGCCGTTTTTCCCATTCTGTTATAGCCTTGCGCAAAATAAATGGGGGATGGTGAAAGACCACATGGTTAGAACAAGGGTGTTTTGTTTCTGGAATATTCAACCAAGAAGAGACCTTAATGCTTGGGAGATTGAGGAAATGGGGAGGTTATTGGTGTTGTTGGATAGTTATTGTCTTGGGGAGGTGGATATGCTGGATGAAATGATTTGGAGTTTGGATGAAGACAAAGGTTTTTCTGTCAAATCTATGTATGAGGCTCTAATCCCGCATATTTGGATCTCGTTTCTGGTTGAGTGCGTGTGGAATTCTCATATCTAGACCAAATCCGCGTTTCTTTTGTGGAAACTATGGTGGAATCGGATTCTTATGATTGACAATTTAGTTAGGAGATGATTGATTCTCCCAAATTGGTGTTGTCTATGCAAAGCTGATGTGAAATCTGTTGATCATTCCTTCTTGCATTGTTCTTGGTCTAATTCATTTTGGAACTACTTTATCTGGAAACTTGGGGTATATTGGGTACATCCTTGGTCGATGAGAGCCCTTCTATCATGTTGGTCGAAGCAAACTCTTGGTGGCAATAGGAGTATGCGTAAGGAAATGTGGTTGATGGTGCTGGCTGCGATATGTGGGGCTATATGGGAAGAGCGCAATAGGTGAATTTTTGATGGGGTTATGAAGGAACCCCGCACCATCATCGATGATATTCTCGCAAGGATCTACGGCTGGCTGTTCTTGGTGCAATCAAGGGATGCTCCTCCATTCAAATCTTGGATTTTTGATTGGGAGTTACTATTGTCTTAGGCCTCGTGGGCGCCTGTTGGTTTGATCTTTCTTCTGTTTGTTTGCTTTGCTTGAGCATCTCTCATGCTGTATTTTCTTTTCTTCTTTTAATACAATTACCTTATTCTCTTAAAAAAAAGACTCTTGTTCTTCTCATGGGCTTTCATGAATTAGGAAATATAGGTGCTCGGGGTTGCGTTGTGAGGGGAGATTCTGCAGTGATCAGATGGGCAATGGGTAAGGGAGATGGGTAGTGGCAACGGGCTCACTACATGTATGTGATACGGGAATTGTGGATGTTGTTGGTTATCTCCTTTTTATGTGTCCCAAGGGATCAAAATTTGTTGGCTGATAAGCAACTGGGGGGTTGGGCTGCTTTCTTCTTTTATTTAAAGTGATATTTCGGATAGCTGTTTATAGGTGCTTGGATTTCTGTTGTTGTATTACTATGTTGTAGCCTTCTTTCTCATCAATAAAATGATGTTATTTATCCAAAAGAAGAAGAAGAACCCAGGCAATCACACCGAGGGTTCCAAGTCAATCTCATGTCCAAAGCTTTAGCAAGTTTTTTCTTTGAGTTCCATTACCCAAAATAAAGCATTACATGGTTTAATATAGCCTGCCTGTCCCTATGCTTTCTATTCTTTATTAAATTCAAATTGACAAGTCTGAGAAATCAAACCTATCTCATAAAGAAGTAACCAAACATCAAATTGAACCAAACAAATATAGACCACTAAACTTTGACCCAAGACTGTCAAAAGAACTAGTCTGCGTCTGGACCATACCCAAATACTAAGTCTACAAAATCAATAAAATACACCAAAAAAACCTTTAAAATTGAAATTAAACTATGTCCAATAGCTATGATTAACAAGCTGAAGTATTAAATGAAGTAAAATTAGACTTCTAAACACATCGATATGGGTTTCATGGTCACCACACTATTGTAGTGTGGTGCCAAATCAGAATTGGAACTGTTTTAGACCTCATTCCCATCACCTAGTTTTTTTTTTCTAATTAAATTGTCAGCAGGTATCTGATACATGCATACAACATCGTGGACAGTTTTTTTTTTTAAATTAAAAAATGGAGTGTCTTTGTTGCATAGTTGATATACTTTATTTAGGCTTTCTCTTTACTGCAGATACATGACCATTTCCAAACCAGTTTCTAGGTAAATCAATACCTTAGTTAATGATCTGTTGTACTAATTTTTCTTTGTTGGGAAATGATCAGTTTTTGTCTTTCACTCTCTTACTCATGTCTTTTGAATAGTTTTGATAGAAAAAGCCTGGCTTAACCATTTTTCATTGCCAATAGCAGTGTTTTATCTTAACTAATTATATGTTAGCCTTGGTGTTGAAATGTCTTGTCATCATCATCTGATTCTGAAGCTGGGGAATTTATGCCATGCTTGTTCTTGTTCCTTTATGCAGTCAATAGGAGGCTGGATGAGTGGGTTAAGCTTGAACAACTTGATCTTGACTCTGTGGAGACTGACGTTGATGAAAAGGTGGAGGACAAGGTAGTGTTTTACATCTATCTTTTCATTGTTTTTTTTACTGTGTTATGCAAGTAAACTCTACATTGGAGCCATGTCAAATATTTTGTAGACTGTATGTAGATGTTTTATCTCAAGTTTTGATATCTGCTATATTTTGTGGGGTGGTTGGGTGTGTTTAAGGAGGTTGCTGTTGTATTGTTTTTAATGGGCGCATGCATCTTTTGTTCAAGTATTTCTGTATGTCTCTGCATCTATTTGAATTTTCTCCATAATATTACACATTCGTTTGCATCTCTCATAGAAAGGATTTGCATGTTTACAGCTTGGAAGAAGTTTCTTACACATGGTATTTTCAGGCAACAAGCTTGAAAATGACACGTCACCAGAAACGTAAGATTGATGAGACACATGTAGAGGTATGTATAATTTTATAGGTTTTTTTTGTGTGATAATTTTAGAATGTTATTGAAAAGTTGCATTTTATATTTTTAATGCTATACCTGAATCCAGTCTTGTACTTTCTGTTTCTGTATTGGTTGTCTCTGTTTTTTTTTTTATCTTCTCTGTCCTTGGAAAAGTGAAATGCTATACAATTTAAAGCAGTAGAATTAGGCCTGTATTGCTTCCTGTTAGGTAAGATTTTGAGGATAGAGTGACCATTTCTGGGGAGTTTTGTTTCAAATATAGCACAAAGCACTTTCTTAAACATTACAATGAACTAGTTGTTGTAGTCCACAGAAGAACATATGTAGCAACTCATCAGGTCAGCTATTTGCCTTCCCTCTTTTCTGCAAGATTCAAAATGTTGGTGTCAGTGGAAACACTGGTTGGGCCAACATAAGATATATGTTGGAAATATTGGAATTGTTGGATAGAAATATTGTAAAAATCGTGGAAACCTCTGAAACATATTCTAATCTAGCTGCATAAGCGTAAGTAAACAAAAAAAATCATTAGGAATGATACTTTATTTTATTACATAATTGTAATTTGTTACAATACAAAATACACTTGTATTATAATATTCTTAGGCTGTGTTTGGCAGCCACCTGTAATGCAATCATTTCATTTGAGTTTCCCAGGCTTTTGTGGCCACAATGGGATGGTTTTGCAATGAAACCATTCAGATTTGCACCGATTTGTGCCTGATAACATTAATCATTTCATTTTATAGAAAAACCTGAGATGACTTCATTTCTAATTGTAGTTAACAAATCAGTACAAATTTGAATTAGTTGATTACAAATCATCACCTCATGGCTATAAATGCCTTGGGAAACTCAAATGAAAAGATTACATTTCAGGTGACTGCCAAACAGGCTATTAATAAATATACAAGCATTCATTAGGATTTTGGTACATAATGGCTGACAAACAATTATAATCCAACTGGATAAACATAAGGGCACTAGTAGATTCTCATCTTCTTTCTATCCTTCCTACTTTTATTTTCATTGGAATTTATCATTTTTCATATGCTGATTGAGCATGTCGACATTATGTAATAATACACTATGAAAGGGGAATATTCACTTAAAATGTTGACATTGTACATCACACTGATCGAAAAATTAAAGTTTTATAACGTGATTAATGTTTTGTGTCGGTCCTGGTTGACATGGTCATATGTCAGGCGACATATAAGACATTTTTAGACATTTGAAACCATGTGTCTTTATTCCTCTTCCCTATTACCAGTTCTTGATACTTTCAGGAATAATAAGCGGAATAAACTGCAATTTTGGATTTGTGCTGTCGGTTGTGCTTATTTTGATGATGAGAAAGGATATGCATGTGAAGATGAAAGAATAGGGTAAGGTGGATTGGGATGGGGGCAATATACTGCAGTATGATCAGTTTCAGGAATTACAAGTGGCAGAACTAGGGCTGAACATACCAGGCCAGCCCAAGCCCAGGCCAGCTGGGAAAATGGCCCGACTTGAGGACCAGCCTGACTTTTTGCCCGGCCATATATATGGGCCAGGCTTGGGTTAACCTTGGTCCAGCCCAAGGCCCGGCCCGAGGACCGATATTATATTATATTAAATATAAAAATAATCAATTGTTGGGCATTGTTTGGTTAAACAGGTTTGAATCATGTCCAATCTGAATGTGTTAGGCATTGTTTGGTTACACGGGTTTGAATCATCTCCAATATGAATTTTCTCTATTATTTGTAATCATTTTTTATTTATTTGTGATATTCTCCTAGGTACCTCTTTTATTTTCTTAATTGCTTTAATGAGTAGTTAAACATGGAATTGATAAAGAAAGTTAGGATATAAGAATCTAATGTCAATGAATCCTGTGATAAATGTTTTATTGCCTTGACTGGCCTCAGCCTGGAGGGCTGGACATTTTTTTTTAATTTGGGTTCCACTTTGTTTCTATAACACCAAGCTTTATCTTTTAAATGGGCTTTGGGCCGAGGATACACATGTAAGGTTACACATGCATACCAAGCTTGCCAACTATATGACTGCAATTAGGACTATAAAGGTTTTTTGTGAATATATCAGCCAATTGATCATCTGTTTTCACAAAAGGAATACATATTTTCCCATTTTGTAACTTTTCCTTGATAACATGTCTATTCATTTTGATGTGCTTGGTTTTATCGTATTGGACTGGGTCGTGAGTGAGCAATACTAATGGCGGCTTTGTTGTCACAATACAATCGCATAGGACTGTGGGAGTTGAATCCTAGCTCTCATAGGAGGCCACTTGATGTAGGATATAGCCAAGAATCTCAATGAAACCCAAATTGATGTAGCAGAAGCAAGAATAAAATTAGAACAACCAAGAAGTGACTTTATGCACACTCAAATAATCAAATTTAAAATAAGATGAGGGAAAAGGAGGGGAAATCAAATAGGGAAAGAATTAAGATGAATAGAGGAGCACAAGAACGAAGAAAGAATGAGAGAAAAGGCCAAAGGGCAATTCTGAATTTTTTGGGCAGAACCCACAAAATTATCAAAATACCCTTGATCATGCGTCATAATTTTCTGAACATTTTCAGGGTGTTAGATGAGTCTTAGATGTATTCCTATTTAAAATTTCATGAGATTCTGATAACTCTAGCTATTTGAAATTATATAAAACCCAGGTCAACAGTGTTCTTTAATGGAGTTTCATAAAACAGGGTGGGTTTCTTGGGGAAGAAGATCTTCAATCTAGAAGGAGATTGAAGTGGAGTTTGAGGGGAATCAAAGGGAACACATAAGGGAGAAAAACCCTGAAGAGAGAGAGAGAAAATAAAGCTAGAAGAGGGGCATTTTTCAGGTTGTTTAGGTTACCCAGAATTTTTGGTTTAACTATTTAAGTAATGGAGTTCTTTAATCAGATTCAATACAGGTTTATAACAGTAGATTCCAATGGATTTCTTAGATTTAATAGAGGTATGGGTAGAGAACAAAAGCTGATAAAGTAGAGCTCAAAGTACCTTGAATAGGACTGTGCGATTTGCACTGTTATTTGTTCTTGAAAGTCCCATAGTGGTCTTTATGTCTGCAGGTTCTTGATTGCAGCAACTTGAAGAGGGAATATGATATTTTGTGGTAGTAAGAAGATAAGAAGGAGCTAGAAAAGATTGGGATAATAGCAATGAGAAGAAGAAGAAGAGGTTAGAAAAGATAAAAGATGTTAGAAGAAGAAGAGGTCATGAACTCATGGCTACACCCAAAGAAGAGGGGAAGAAGGGATCATGTCCAAGAGGGACAAACCCATGACAAACACCAAAATTCAGTTCATCATTAGCTGTCTTGTACATGTTGTTTGATGCCTATTATATAGGTTTACATACTCAGGAATATAAAATTTCATAAATTAGAATCTTCTAAAAGACTTAACTAAAACTTTCCTATACTTTAAGGACTTCTATTTCAAAGTTTCCTAAAAAATTTAAATACTAAATACCAACTTATAAGAGGGCTGTCGACCAGCTACTTGTGGGGCCCATTTGTTGACTTGGCAACTCACAAAAGACAAAACAAAATAGTTGTCAACTAGGCCCACTATACCCATATTACCCTTGGCTGTTTCAGCTTTATTATAAACATATACCCTCTACAAAAACCCAATAAAACCCTTGGCACTATTGGTCTTATTACATATTAATCCCACCCACCTAAAAGGCACTAAATAACCCATATATTGCACACAATTTGAACCGGATCTTCTTGTGGGGGGTGGTACACACAAAATTCTTCTAACCATGTCCGCACCATTCTTACAGAGTGGGGAGAAATTCTTTCTTGAATTTTGAACAGGCCATTATCCCTCATTGTTGATTGTTGATAATCTTTTTGGAACCGTATTAAAGGTGGTAGATGTGGTAGAGGACCTGAAATTGAAGGCTTATTGCATGAACCTTCTTGCTTGGTTTGCTTTCGTGCCTTGGATCAAACGAAATATTTGCGCTTCTTGGAGAAGTCTTACTTGTGGGCTTGATTGGTTGCATAACTGGTGGTAGAGGAATGGGAGGGGATATGCATGTCACACCATCATTTTCCTTGTCAACTGCTAGGCTCAGGATTTGGATTGGCATAGATGATATAGAGGCAGATGGAGCTAGTAGTAGTCCAAAAGGTCAAATAGCAATTTTACCAAAGTAGCATTCATGGACTTCATATTTGATGTCATTGACTCCATAGTGCTCTTTATGTGACCTGATACCTAATTTAGTTCCTCGTTGCTAGGCACATATGAGCAATGTCTGAAACAATAGATGCTTTGGTGGGAGCCACAAAATTTTCATGAAAGAATAACTAGGTTCATGGTTTTTCTCGAGATTACAGCTAGATAAGGTTAGCTGTAACTTGGCTTAAGAATATTCCACCAAATTTCATATGAACTTAGCTGGATTGGAACCAACTGATAACTTGACTCTGATACCAAAATTGATGTAGGATATAGCCAAGAATCTCAATGAAACCCAAATTGAAGTAGTGGAAGCAAGAATAAAGTTAGTGAATATATGCACACTCAAATAATCAAACTTAAAACAAGGTGAGGGAAAAGGAGGGGAAGTCAGATAAGGAAAGAATTAAGATTAATAGAGGACAAGAAGAAAGGAGAGAAACGGCCAAAGGACAATTCTAGAATTTTTAGGCAGAACCCACAAAATTACCAAAATGCCCCTGATCGTGCAACGTGCGTCTTAATTTTCTGAACATTTTCAGGGTGTTAGATGAGTCTTAGATGTATTCCCATACAAAATTTCATGAGATTCTGATAACTCTAGCTATATGAAATTATATAAAACCTAGGTCAACAGTGTTCTTTAATGGAGTTTCATAAAACAGGGAGGGTATCTTGGGGAAGAAGATCTTCAATCAAGAAGAAGATTGAAGTGGAATTTGAGGGGAGTGAAAGGGAACACCTAGGGGAGAAAAACCCTGAAGAGAGAGAGAAAATAAAGCTAGAAGAGGGGGCATTTTTCAGGTTGTTTAGGTTACCCAGAATTTTTGGTTTAACTATTTAAGTAATGGAGTTCTTTAATCAGATTCAATACAGGTTTATAACAGTAGATTCCAATGGATTTCTTAGATTTAATAGAGGTATGGGTAGAGAACAAAAGCTGATAAAGTAGAGCTCAAAGTACCTTGAATAGGACTGTGTGATTTGCACTGTTATTGTTCTTGAAAGTCCCATAGTGGTCTTTATGTCTGCAGGTTCTTGATTGCAGCAACTTGAATCCTTCAAGAGGGAAGATGATATTTTGTGGTAGTAGTAAGAAGATAAGAAGGAGCTAGAAAAGATTGGGATGATAGCAATGCGAAGAAGAAGAAGAGGTTAGAAAAGGTAAAAGATGTTAAAAGAAGAAGAAGAAGGAGATTGAAGAAGAAGTAGAAGAGGAGATAGGCAGGGGGAGCTCACGGCTACACCCAAATGAGAGGTGATAGGAGGGACTATGTCCAAAAGTTATAAACCCACGACAAACACCAAAATTCAATTCATCATCAGCTGTCTAGTATATGTCGTTTGATGCCCTATTATATAGGATTACATACTCACGAATATAGAATTTCCCTTATTAGAAACTTCTAGAAGACTTGGCTAAACTTCTAGAGGACTTCTAAATCAAAATTTCCTAAAAATTTAAACTACTAAATACCCACTTATAAGAGGGCTGTCAACCAGCTACTTGTGGGGCCCATCTGTTAACTTTGGCAACACACAAAAGACAAAACAAATCAGCTGTCAACTAGATTGTATTTCCATATTACTCTTGGCTATTTCAACCTTTTACGAACATATACCCTATGGCACTAATGACCATATTACATAGGAATCCCACTCACCTAGAAGATAGTAAATAACCCATATATTGCACACAATTTGAACCGGGTCCTCTCGTGGGGTGGTACATACAAAAGTCTTTTAACCATGTCCGCATTATGACGGATCATGCATGAACTGACTAACAACCCCAACAACATAAGAGATGTCCAGTCTTGTCAAAGGCAAGTAAATAAGCTTGCCTACCAATCTTTGATATCGACCGATATCAATAAGCTCGGTGGCCCTTAGCTGTCTGCAAGTGGTGGTTAGACTAAATGGGAGTCTCACAAGGTCTACACCTTGTGTAGGACAGCCTATGGGGTTGTTGATTCCTGTGGATGTGGGCCCAAAATCAACTTAAAATAACACCTTAGATCAAGATAACCTAAAAAATAAGGTTCTGGAAAATCTGGAGATAATGGAAAAAATGACCAAAATACCCCTGTAGAATTGTCATATGTGTATGAAAATTTGTAGGCAACTAGAGGAATGATAAATGAATAAGTATGCAAAATTTCAGATCTTTTCGATGAGTAAAAATATATAAATGAACAGGTTATCCTAGAAATTTCAGTAAACTAGTCTTAAGAACTAGGGTTAGGGAAACAGAAAATTCAGCAAAATTCAAATAGAATAAAAAGTACTTCAGGGATTTAGATGATTAGTATATAGAGGCAGAAAACCCAACAAAAAAAGATAAAAAATACCTTACTTTTGGTGGGTGATTTGGACAAAAAGTCTTCCCAAGAATATCAGCCGATGGTTGAGAATAAGGACTGTTGTAGTTCTTAATTCCAACAGCTTTTGATTCTCACAACTTAAGAACTTAAGGTATACTTGACTTCACCTCCAATGGTAGGCAGCAACAGATAAAGATCAGAAACAATAGGGAAATAAGGAAAGAAAGAAGAAGGAAAAAGAAGAAAGAGAAGAAAGGAGGGGAAGAGGGAAACCGATCAGCATCAACTGATTGGGGTTTCTAGTAGCACCAACCCCTAGAAAATTCACACGGCACCAACTGTGAGAAGAGGGAATAAAACTCGAAATTTTTATTTCACTAATTCATAATTACTTCAATACAAGTAGTGTAGCCCCTTTTATAGGGCTTTAAAACAGAAAAATTTAGAAACTAACAACAACAACAACAAACAGCCTTATCCCAACTATTTGGGGTCGGCTACATGAATCCTGTTCCGCCATTCCGCTC
>JAOXJP010041366.1:0-16385 GCA_025762735.1 Platanus orientalis
TGTCTTCAAGAAAATACTTATCAAGAAATAAAATACCAATAAATCAAGTTTAAAATAAGATAAAATAAAATAAATTTAAAATCTATATTACAACAAAATTATTAATTAACAAGCATTAGAATTAGATTATAAAAAATATATACGTACAAGTATTTAAAATTAATTAATGAATTAATAAAATAAAAATAATAATAATCTGCAAAAATGAGGTAGCTGTACATAAGATTTATGAAAATAAAAAAATTAATTGAAAATGCATAGATAATGTAAAATGAATTAAAATGTTACAATACTTATGTATAAAAATTAAAGAATTATATAAAAATAAGAAAAATAAGAAGAAAAAATAGGAGGAGGATCATACCACTAGGATGTTGCACTTGTGAATAATTGTTCTTCCTTTAGTTGGGCAGCAGGTTCTGATAGGTCATTCCTAACACTGGAATTGAATAGACAACAATGGAGATGATGACATATTTATAAGAGAGAGAGAGAGAGAGCTTCTTAGGGATTTTTTTTTCTCTCCCCAAGAAAGAGATGTGGTCTCCTATTTATAGGATTTTAATAGATTTTCACCTAAAGAAATGGGAGTGAGTAGGGGAATGTGTTGGGGCTAAAAGGGGAATGATTGGAGGATTGGAATGAGGTGGCTAAGCAATTTTAGAAAACAAGAGTTGGTGAGACAAAATTAGCATGATCTTTGCCTAAGTGTCAATGACATGTAAAAAAAATGGAAGAATGAGTGATTAGGAATCCAAAAGTGGAATGAGAGTGTGCTTAAGTGTGCTTGACACATGTGGACTTTCATATAAAAAAATAAGAATGAATGGGGGAGTGTGTTATACCAAAAGATTAATGATTGGAGGATTGAAATGAGGTAGCTAGGTAATTTTAGGAAATGAGAGTTGGTGAAACAAAATTAGCATCATCTTCACCTAAGTAGCAATGACATGTCAATTAAAAATGAAAGGATGAGTGATTAAGAATCCAAAAGTGGAATGAGTGTGCCTAAGTGTGCTTGACACGTGTAGGGCATGTGGCATGAGCTAAAAAGAGTAATGTGATGTGGATTTAGGTGTGTTGGACTCATGCTAAGTATGTGACTTGCCAACCTAAGATGTTTGTATATAGGTTTGGACTTGAGCTAAAATAGGGGGTGTTTGTATATAGGTTTTAGGTCAGGCTTAAGGGGTGTTTGAACACATGTTTTAGGTTAGGCTAGAGGAGTACTTGGTTACAGGGTTTTGGTTAGGCGGGTTATTCTCACACCAAAATGAGGGAGGATTAAGGAAGTGGTAACACATGTCAAGGAAGTAGGATTTTGATTTAACGTGTTACAATGCATTGTAATATGGTGTCCCCATACAAAATCTTACTATCTAAACATGAAAATTTTGAGAAATTGTGCATCCTAACTAAATCAATGGCACTGATCATCATGGTGGGGTCCAATTTTTTATCTGAGGCTTTAAAGTACTTGATCGGATGGTCGCAAATTAATACGATGCGAATGAGGGTTTTGGAATGGGCTTTGACAATCCTAATTGGTACCCTAAGGTTTTGAGGTATGTTTGAACCATTTGCGATTTCCGATTAATCATTCAATGTTTATTTTGCTAAGATTTTAAGAGATTCTAAATTAAGAGTCAAGATTCACTAAAACATGATATAATGAAATTCATTGATCAAATACTCAATTTCTGGGTTTTGGACCATTCCGGACACATCCGTGACACCCGATTGATTGTTCAATGCTTGTTCAATGAGATTCGGTGGTCCGCCTTTAATGAGGGGTAAAATCATAATTTCTGATATAAATGTGACCGAACTTGGGATAACCCTTTAGAAAAGTATGAGATTAGAAGTGATGATAAGAGGATGAGGAAAGTGGGTCTAATAAAGATCTTAGGGAAAAATTGAGGGTTCAGAGTGCCAAATTAGGAAAGAATGGGGATGGCCTAAAAATTGGAGGCTGTCTAACCACCTGGGTTTCCTAGGATGCCTAAGGTCAATTCTAGAGAGTTAGTGCTGCCCATTGAAAGAAACCTTTGGACCCTAGGCCAAAATTAGGTGCTAATAATTGGGAAACTATATTACATCGTGCCAACCTATGCGATTTCCTTCATTACGTATCAAGTTCTATGCAGACCTTGTAGAGAACAGTCTATTCACCGAACTAGTCCAAACAGTTATGTCCTCTTCATCTGCTTGCAGCTTATCAATCAGCTCCAAACCATTCCATGCCTCCATTAGCACGTGGGACGTTGCTGGCCGTGTGCACCATTCACCATACCAGAGGATGTATAGTGCTCAACCTATGCATTAAATGGATTTGCATGCTATCTATATGTATTTCCTTGAAATAATGAATCTCATGCATTATGAATGCTTATAAACTAGGATTTTATAGCTCTATAGTTTCCATGAAAGATATTAATGGATGATTTTCTTAATTTTCTATGAGAAGTATGATTATTTGGGTTAGTGATGAGCATCTCTTAAATATATTGGTTAAATGTAATGTTAGAAGATAATTATGAAGCATGTTGATCTCCATGACGATACTAGCATGTTGTTGTGTACAAATTTCCTATGAAACTCTATGGAATGATTTAAATAAAATATGCTTAGAGATAGTAAATGTTTGGATGACATATATAATTGAATTGCTATCTAAACCATTGCTCATGCTATGTGTACATGTTTAAGATGTTTGAAAATATATGCAGGGTTCTATGACATTCCTTATTGATAAGTGATGACGATATATTTGGCTCGAGACAATAAAGCAAATGGTCAAATCAACTCGGGTGGTTCATGACCTAGCCGCTATTACTAACCTGGTGGGCGAATTCAATATGTACCACCAATACTGACCGAGGGTTATTAACATCACCAGATACGTGTACCGACCGAGCAACTAGAACACTCGAGGCCATGGAAGACTTTGTTCCACGAATGCCGATCAAGCGCCAGAGGTCAGCCTAAGCGCCAAACTACCTACCAAGACCAGACCCATGACTGACCTTCATTGAGGGAGCAAGGTAGTTGTGAACGAAGGGTGACTTGGAGTCGTGGCAGATGTCGTGCTGCCATGTATGATCCATGTCCACATTCTTCTAACAAACTCAAGGAATATTCCTGACACAAAATCATGCCACCATACGAAAATCCACTACCACAACCTCATAACAAAAGGAGGCAGACACCTATAAAAGGGCTCACCTTAAGGGAGATACTTAAAAAAGGGGGGGGAAACTAAAAAGCTAATTGGATGAACAAAAAATTGACTTGATCGTCAAAGAGGTGAAGGCTAGCACCACACCGACACTCTTCACCATTTGTTTGCAGGTGAATCCAATTCGAAGCTCTTTGAGGAAGGCGACCAGAGGACCATTTGGGTGGGCCGATTCATGACTCCATCAATTGGCTCCGTTTATGGGAAACATAAAACACTTTCTAGCAGGACAAAGGTTACATGGTCGATACTCATTCCAAAATAGTAGAAGCTCGCCAAAACACCTCATCCACAAACAACCAAAGCGAAAGGGATGTAGAAATGACTAGGATTGCTGCCTTAGATCAACAAATATTGAGCCTAAACCAAAGCATTCAACTAATCACGTAACAAAACCATGATCTGACTCAAAGACTAGCTGCACGGTATGACGAGGAGCAGTGTAGAGAAGCTCACCTGAAATATGAGGGACAAAGGGATAATGAATTGGAAAGAGATGTAGATAGTCATAGTCTTAGTAACCTCTCACCCCCAAATGTCAAGGATGTTGGTGTAGGGGGTCCCGCGACTGAGCAAGAAGAATGGATGCAAAAGATGCAGAACTAGTTAGATGCCATGATGGAAGCTATAAAGGGAAAAAGCTCCTCTACCATTGAGTCCTTGATCCATAAAACTGATCTCCCTTTCTCTCTGATGATTATGTCCTGCATGATTCCTCAAAAATTTAGAATCCCCCAAATGGAGACGTTTGATGAGAGCTGAGACCCTTTCAATCACCTTGAAACATACAATACACTGATGCTTTTACACCACTATTTCGATGGGATCATTTATAGAGATTTTCCCGCAACTTTAAAGGGCTTGGCGAGAAAATGGTTCGACAATCTAAAGGGGGGTAGCATTAGCTCCTTTGCGGAGCTAAGCCAATCATTTGCCAGCCATTTCATAGGAGGAAGGTGCTACCCGAAACCAGTTATATATCTGGTCAACATCAAACAGTCAAAAGGGGAGTTGGTAAGGGACTATGACTCTAGGTTCAATAGGGAGGTTCTCCAGGTAGACGATGTAGATGAGAAGGTGGTATTGACCACCTTCATGGGGGATTGCTACCTACCAAGTTCCTATTCTCCCTCTCCAAGTCTCCCCTAAGAAATATGGCCAAGTTAATGCTTTGTGCCCAAAAATACATGAATGCAGAGGATACCATGGCTACTCGACGAGACCGAGAGGATAAGCCAAAAGGAGAGAAGAGAAGCCCAGAGTGATAGAGCTCGGAGCCAAAGCTGCGCCTGACAAAAAACAGAAGGTGAGGGGAATTGGAGCACTAACTCACCACACCCAAACTTACACCCCTCTCAATTTATCGCTCAAGCAGGTCTTGGTGCATGTATAGGATTATCTGTCATTGAAATGGCCCAAGACACTCAAGACCCCTGCCGAGAAAAGGTCTGTCAGTTTCACCGAAACCATAGACATAACATAGAAGACTGCCTTAATCTTAAGGAGCAGATAGAGGTGTTCATTCAATAAGGCCGTTTACACCATTTTGTGGTCGACTATCCCTAGACCTCTCAAAGACATATGAGGGGCCCTTAGGTGGAAAAAGCCTGGAGTCCGAGCACCTATGAGAAATTAAAGTTATAGTTGGAGGACCATCAACAGTTAAAGAGTCAAACTCAACTCGAAAAGCCTATTCTCAAAAGTTAAAGGCCGTAAGAATATAAGAGGTCTATTCAACCAACAAGCACCTAAAAATCTCTCAGACCTATAAGCAAGATATCATATTCTCTGAGGCAAACTCCTACAGAATACAACATCCCCATGTTGATGCTTTGGTGGTCACTCTAATCATATCCAATCATCGAACTAGAAAGGTGCTTATAGATAACGGGAGCTCACCCAACATCCTATATTTGTTTGCCTTCAAGAAAATGGGGGTTGGAAAAGATAAGTTCTAACCGACTACAGCACCCCTAGTAGGGTTTACCAAGGACAAGTTATACCCCATAGGGGTAGTCACATTGCTCGTCACAGCTGGGACTAGCCCTCGACAGGTGACCAAAGCTGTCTACTTCTTGGTAGTGGATTGCCCTTAGCCTATAACACCATTATCGGGAGGCCGACGTTGAATCAAATAAATGTTATAACATCAACCTATCACTTGTTGATGTGTTTCCCGATTGAGGAACGAGTTGGGAAAGTTAAAGGCAACCAAGCAATCGCTTGCAAATGTTATCTTGCCTCCCTACGAGGAAAAGTGTCGAAGGAAGCCCTCACTATCGACAATCTAGAGAGTAGAGAGAACTCTTAGTAAGAACAGACATGACCTATGAAGGAGCTAAAAGAATTAAGTATTGATCCTATGAAGCCGGAGCGAACCATACAAGTTGGGCAAAAGCTTCTGAATGAGCTAAAGCTCCAACTATAAGAACTCCTAGCTAGGCATAAAAACACCTTTGCATGGACCCATGCCGACATGCCTGGGATGGATCAGAGGGTGATAACTGATGAGAATGCAAAATATCATATTTTTTCTCCCTTAATGTTTAGTCTTTTATACTTATTTGGTGCCTAAGTGTACTCATTATTCGTATATTTTGATTTAGGATGCAAATGGAGGCATTAAGTGCAAAACGAAGCTAATTGGGCGATTTTTGACAATTTCGACATTGTTTCGTAATCGGGGAATAACTCTCTCATCCGAGCTCCAATTGAGATGATTCAAGATGTTATGGAATGACAAGAAAAATCTCTACAACTTTCATGTTTTAAGTTTTGAGAGATACTAGCTGAATTAAGGTCGAAATTGGTCTTGAAGTTGTTGCACCTGCACTGTTAACATTCTGGAACTTCCCTTAGCTTGCAAGTCTAATATGCAGATTTGACGTGGTTTATTTTCTGAAGTTTCTAGATCTGGTGCACGAAAATTCCAGCTAAAATCACCACTTTCCTATTGATATTAAGATTTTATTTTATTTTTTATATTTTCCTTAATTAGTTAGATTTGAATATTGTTATTTTATGATAGCATTTAGCATATTTTAGGAGATTTTGTAGGCTTTTAATAGGAAAATTTACATGTATAAAGAGGGGAGAAATCATCAGACTTAAGACACACCTCTCTCTTTTCTCTTCTCTAACTTCTCCTTCAAGTTTTCATCATAGCCCTACGTAGCTAAATTTTTATAATTGGTCGAAGGAAGTGGACGCCTTGGAATTAGCAAAACTGTGAGATCTAATTTTTTTTATTATTCAATTTATGCTTTGAGTATTGGATGTTCTTCTATACCTATTTTCATGATTGTCTCGTTTAATTACTAGGAGGCCTACTAGTTTATTATTCGTTGCAATCTACTGCTAAGTTAGATATCAAATCCGTAATTGTTTGATCCCTCTAATTTGTGAAGCAACTAAGATTTAATGATTTGCTGCGTCAGAAATTATTAGATCTTAGGAAGGACGCTCGACTAAATTAAATGCAACCGCTTGTGCTTGTGTTGTTTAGCTTCATCGGTCTCTCTAATTCTTAAGGCTGCTACTAGATTAAACCTTTAGCGCTTGTCTTGGGTTATTTAGTAGTTAGGGTTGATTAGATCACCTGTTTTCTAATTAATTATGACTAAGAAGAGATAAGAAAATAGTTCTAACGGTGAATATTCAAAGTGTGAATTAATATATACTTGCATCGATGATCAGTTGTAAAATTCCGATGGTGGATGTTGACTTAGACCAAGGTTTGTTCTTTTGATTGATTTTGATATTTCAATTTGAATTGTTCCTTAGTTGTTTTCCTTAAAATTGTTTTCGTTATACTCAAACCCCCCATCATTGTTCACGTAGCATAAAACTAAAATAGATACTTTCCGGGGGAACGATCCTTACTCGCACCACTACATATATTTTTAGGAGTATAGGTTTTATTTTTGGTTGCCTGCAACAGCACACCAATATGTGGTTCTTAAAAGACCCTCTGACAAGAATGTCATTGGTACCAAATGGATATTCAAGAACAAACATGATAAACATGATATGGTCATCTAAAATAATGCTAGATTAGTAGCAAAAGGGTATACCCAAATTGAGGGTATTGACTTTAAGGAGACATTCTCCTTTGTTGTTAGATTTGAGTCCATTAAGATTTTCTTATCTATTGCATGTTATCTAAAATTTAAATTATACCAAATGGACATGAATAGTGTTTTCTTAAATGGAATACTCCAAGAAGAAGTATATGTAAAGCAAATCAAAGGATTTGTGGATCCTTACTTGCCTAACTACATATATTGATTCAAGAAAGAACTTTATGGCCTCAAACAAGCTCCAAGAGCTTGGTATAAGAGACTCACTAGATTCTTTATTGATCTCCATTTTGATAGAGGAAGTGTGAACAAGACACTTTTCATCAAGAAATAAAATGGTAATATACTCATTGTGCAACTCTATGTAGATGACATCATTTTCAGGTCCACCAATGAGGAAATGTCCCATGGTTTTGCCCAAACAATGAAGTTTAAATTTGAAATGAGTATGTAAGGAGAACTTAGGTTCTTCCTTACTCTTCAAATGAAGTAAACTCAAGATGTTATCTTCTTGAGCTAAACCAAGTCTGCTAAAGACCTAATGACTAAGTTTAGACTGCAAGAATATAAACTAGCCAACACTCCTATAAGCACAAGTGACAAGATCTCAAAAGATCTTGATGGAGCTAAGGTGGACTCCGCCTGCTACCAGAGTATCATTTATAGCTTGCTTTACTTGACCGCAAGCCAATCGGATATCTCTTTCAGTGTAGGTGCATGTGCAAGGTACCAAGCTTCCCCAAAAGAGTCACATTTCAAGGAAACCAAGATGATCATCAGTTATGTCTATGAGACAACGTACTTTGGTTTATGTTACCCATTTGACACCTCATTGAGATTTTGGGATACTCAGATATTGATTAGATTGGCAATGTTAAAGATTACAAAAGCACAAGTGAAAATTACTTTTATATAAACAACAATCTTCTCTCTTGGCACAATAAGAAGCAAAACTCCATCTCACTATCAACTACCAAGGCTGAATATATTGTAGTTGACAATGGGTGCACCCAACTTCTCTGGATGAAACAAATGCTCATAGACTATAGGTTGACACAAGGCATGATGAGTCTATTTATTGACAACAAGAGCACGATAGACATCTCAAATAATCTCGTTCAACACTCGAGGACCAAACACATTGATATTAATCACTTCATCAGCTAACTAGTGAAGGAAAAGGTTATGTCCTTGGATTATGTGAAGATTGAGGACCAACTGGCTGATATTCTAACTAAGATGCTTGATTCAAAGAACTTTGAATATCTGAGGAGTGTCATTGGTTTATGCGTGATGGGATGAGCCGATGCTCCTCTGGATAAGTGAAAAGGGCCCACTTGAAGTGCCTACTCATTATACCTCATTACAAGCACTGCAGCCAAACACAAAAAGATAAAATATGGAGGATTCATGATTTGTGAACGATCACCAGGTTTGTGATCTATCACGAATCATGACTAATCACAAACCCCAGGACTGATCATGATGGCAGTTTTGTGTAACAAATGCATGTGGGTTTTAAAACCATCTGAAGTCAATTTTCCCTCATTTTTGCCTCTCCAAGTTGCATTTGAACCTTTGCTCTCCCTCTTTTCTTCCCCTAACCCTAAGGATCCCCTCTTCTCGATTGTTTGTTTATGAATGAATGGTTGAAGTGGAAGTCCTGAAGACCATCCAATACTATGAGCAAATTGACGAGCTGGCATGGCTCCCATTGTTCGAACTTTAAGGACCCATTCAAGATGAGGAGGTTCACATTTTTTTACTAAAATGTCTTTTTAGAGAACTATGCCAAGTGCTCATTTTATTCAGAGATCTATGGGATGCCTTTGAATATCAATCCAGTTTATATACCTAAGTTGTTGAAGATTCCATGCGAAGCAAATGCAATCATGTTCTCCCTTAAGACGATGAGTCCCTAAGAAAAAGTTGTGATGATAGAGAGGATATGTCATGAGCATGTGAACTGGGGTAGCAAACTCCCCTACAAATTGTGTAAGCCATTGGTGAAGTTTCTACACTAAGTGTTCACCTACAACCTCTTCCTTGCAACAACCTAACCCTGAAAATAGCATATCTCATCAATAATTTCATTCAGGGTCATTGGGTTGACCTTCCCTGGGTCATTTGTCACACCCTTTTGAAGATGACAACAACCTGACATTCCATTGGAAGTATTCCATTCCCAGTGTTGATCACCAAAATCCTGAAGGCCAATAGGGTGCCCTTTTGGGTCCTTGCTAAGAAACGCCAGACAATTCCTCCATTCACCATTGATACCTCTCGAAGATGGGGCTAGTTGAGGAAGTGAGCACTGACCCCAAGAAGAGGCGGTCCTACAAGCTTAACCCATCCATGTTTGCCGCTACTAGTGCCAAAGCATCGGTTATGTCTCTTCTCCACACCCTAGTGCATAAGGCGTTGAAGGTCATCAAGAATTAGAGATGCCTCATAGACAATCAAAAAATGATTGTTGCTAGATTGACGGCTTAAATGCCAAACAATCCACTAGTCCTTTAGTCGGCTAGTGCAAGTGAGGAGGATTACCCTAAAGATGAATTTGAAGATGACATGATGGCGAGGGTGCACTTGATGGAGCTGATGATGTGGAAGATGAGGACGCTTTTGATGTTAGGGATGGATAGGATGATGATGATGTGGATGGGCATAGTGAGGTAGATGACAATGTTGAGGAACATGAAGATCATAATGAGGGTTTTGAGTATGAGGAGGGTGATGACTAAGTTCTCTATATCTAGGATAGTTTTTATTTTAGTTGTCTATTTTTTTTTTTTTTTTTTTGAGGGGGGCTTAATATATCCTTTTGTAAGTATCAGGACAATGGTTCTTTAAATATTTTGTACCTTTCTATGTTAAGAAATGAAAAATTTTACTTTTGGTAGCCTTATGATCTCCATATATATCTTGTCTGCTATTTATGTTATGCTTTGCCAATTTATGGCAAAAAGAGGGAGAAAAAGTAAAGTAGTTGTGGGCGATATATATATAAGATAATATGGAGTATGAAGTATGGAGTATATGTTGAGGCACATTGACCTAAAAAACTAATGCCAACTGAACTAAAATCAATTTCATGCATTGCATTGGCATTGGCATCCACAACATTAGCATAACAAATATACTTCATATTTGATCTGTCATTCATGTATTACATATAAGGCTTGAGGAAGGTATGTGTGCATGTTGTGCAAGTGATTGGTAGCATTCAAGATACTTATGGGCTAAGAAAATTGAAGTGTATCTCTACTGTTGTATCTTGTAAAGTTTTGTAATGAATGGGTGTATGGGCATATGTACCTTTGGTAAAATCTTGCAATAGGGGTTTTTCCATGGAATTAACAAAGGGGGAGATAGTTGAATCAGTGACTTGGATTCACATGACTCTTAGCCAAAAGTGTGTCTTGAATTCACACAGAACACACATCTTTAGAAAGTTTTATTATTTTGGGTTTTAAACCCACTTTGGAAAGTAGGGTTTCATGTGAGTGTGCAAGGGCTTTTTCTCTTAATTCTAAAATAGGTTTTTGGATAAGAAGGTTGTCGCACTGCTCATTATATCTCTATTTTGCTCAAAGTGAAAGCTTTCTCATAGTTTTCTCCCATGGACGTAGGTTTCAAGCTAAACCATGTTAAATCATCTTCTTCTTTATGTGATTTTCTCTCTTCTATTTTGTTGCATATGATCCCAAGTCTCTAGATTTCTGTACAACAAACTAGTATCAGAGCCAAGTTACGATTGGGGTTTTTCAACATGGCTGCAAAGTACGAAGTGGAAAAATTCAATGGGCAAAACAACTTTAGTCTATGGTGCATGAAGATTTGTGTGTTGTTGGTTCAACAAGGACTGACCAAGGCTTTGATGAGAAGAAAAAGCTTCCTACGACAATGTCAAAATACGACAGAGAGGAACTTGACCTCAAAGAACTCTGTACGATTTAGTTGTGCTTGGTCAATGATGTGTTGCGAGAGGTCATAGATGAGATGTCTACAACTAGGTTATGGCTCAAGTTTGAGAGCATGGACATCACCAAGTCTCTCATGAACATGTTATATTTGAAACAATGCCTTTATACATTGAGGATGAGAGAAATTATGTCTCTGAAAAACTATCTTGACAGATTCAATAAAATCATTATGAATTTAAAATATATTGATATTAAGATTGATGATGAGGATCAAACTATTATTGTTTTGTACTATTTGCCTGCATCATATGAACACTTTTTTATGACCTCATTCAATGGAAAGGATAGCATCTGATAGCATCTCCATTGAGGATGTTAAGATATCCTTGCATTCTAGGGAATTAAGGAAGAAGGTATTTGGTAGGTAGAAGAATTTTTTTGTAAGAAGAAGAATGATAGAAAATCATTCAAGTGATAAAGATCTATCTAGGTCTAAATCTAGATTGAAAAAGGACAAGTTCCATTATTGTCACAAGCCAAGGCATTTCAGGTATGATTGTCCAAAGCTTAAAGGGAAAAGGGAGAAGGATATTGTTGGCATTGTAGAAGAAAATTCTTTTGATGGTTTTAAAAACATTTTTATCAATTACTCACTATAATGCATATACAAATGAGGAATGGATACTTAACTCAGGTTGCTTTTTCCATATGTGCCCAAATCGAGATTGGTTTATAACCTAAAAAGTGGTGAATGGTGGTATAGTTTTGATGGAAAGCAATATGCCTTGTAAGATTGTAAGCATTGGATCAAGATGCATTATTAGATAGTCAGGACCTTGACTGATGTTTGGCATGTACCAAAATTAAAAAAGAACCTAATTTCTTTGGGAGCTCTCAACTCCAATGGTTATAATTTACCGCTAAAGGTGGAGTTATGAGGGTATCGAAAGGTGCTTTGATGGTTATGAGGGGATAGTAGAATGGTAATCTGTATATGCTTTAAGGAATAACGGTTCTAGGTGCAACTATGATATCATCATTGACTAATTCAAAATTTGACTATCGGCCTATGGCATATATGGTTAGGCTATATGAGTGAGATGGGTGTGACAGAGTTAAGAAAGAAACGTTTGCTTGGTGGTCAGAAAACAAAGTTAGACTTTTATGAGTATTATGTCTTTGGAAAGCAGTGCATAGTTAAGTTCAGTACAACCATTTACATGATCAAGAATACATTAGATTACATCCACTCTGATTTTTGAGACCCATTTTGGATCACTTCAAAAGGAGGTTCTCATTATTTGTTTCTTTCATTGAAGATTACTCAAGAAAGGTTTGGGTATTTACTTTGAAACATAAAGTCTTTTTCAACTTCAAGTAATGAAAGATAATGATTGAGAAACAAGAATGCAAGAAAATTAAAAGACTAAGAATTGATAATAGTTTAGAGTTATTTTGAGGAGAGTTCGACAGATTCTACAAGAATAAAGGGATTGTGAGGCATTACATAGATAGACACATACCCTAATAGAATGGTATGGCATAATGCATGAACATAACACTCATTGAGAGAGCTCGTTGTATGCTCTCTAATGTTGGATTTGGAAATGAATTTTAGGCTAAGATAGTTTCCATAGCATGTTGCTTGGTGAATAGGTATCCATCAATTTCCATTGAGTGTAAGACATCTAAGGAGGTATGGTCTAACATTCCTGTAGATTACTATAAGTTGAAGATCTTTGGTTGTCCTACTTATGCTCATGTTTATGAAGGTAATCTTGAACCTAGAGCTAAAAAATGTATTTTCTTAGGTTATGTAGTTGGGGTGAAAAGATATAGGTTGTGGTACACTGATCCTAAGTCATCTAAGTTTACTATTAGCAGATATTTTACTTTTGATGAATTTGTTATGCTTAACCCAAGAAAGGAGAATGTTGATGTAGATAGGGAATATGGAATCAACAAGAAGGTGGAGTTTGAGAGTTACACTTCAGGAAAGAGTCAAGAAGATACTTTCATTCAACCCATTGAGGAAGATAAGCATGATCGTAGTGAAGAGGATGATGCACAAGAGGAATAATAGTATAATATTACCATTGTGAGACAATTGAGAGATATTACACCATCTCAGAGGTATAACAGCTATGTAGAGATGATTTCTTATTCATTGTCTATGGTATAGATTGTTGAGTGTTAAGAACCTTTCACATACCATTGAGCTGTCACAAGTAGCGAGTCTACACAGTGGGTAATTTCTATAGATGAGGAGATTAAATCTCTCAATGAGAATCAGACCTGGGAACTACTAAAATCGCTAATGAAAAAGAGGATTGTTGACTATAAATGGGTTTACAAGAGGAAAGAAGAAACACAGATGTTGATGATGTAAAGTACAAGCTATGTTTGGTTTCAAAGGGCTATATTCAAAAAGAGGGTGTTGACTTCAATGAGGTATTCTCATTAGTTGTGAAGCATAGTTTTATTCGTGTGTTTTTTTCCATGGTCTCTTGCCATGGTTGATATACTTAAGTTAGATCTTGATTAGCTTGATGTTAAGACAACATCTCTTCATGGTTGTGGACATCGGCAGAAGACCGCCCCCGCTTTGGCTCATCGCGCTCTTGGCACTTTGGTTTGGCGATGGGGTTTTGGTTTACGGCTGGCACCTCCCTGGAAGGAAAGATTTAGGCTTTTATTCAGAGCCACCAACTCGGGGTTTACCGACTGAGCTGGACATCAATCCTTCTTTTCAGGGAAAAGATAGAAAACTAGACTTGAAAGTCTAGGGTTTAACTCCTAATACTAGTCTGGGTTCCTGAGATTAGGGTAAGTGGTTTGGTTGCATTTGGGGAAGGTCTTAGGCACTCCAAATACCTGCCTTTTTAGGGAAACTTCTCCCATTCATATGAGTTTTGGGTTTATATTCATAATCATGCCTTGTTGATTGTGAATTTGGGTATTTGAAGTTCTTTTATGTGAATTAAAGGTTTGCAGGATTTTTCTCCGGCCTAACGCCTGTTTTAGCTCTCAACGCCTATTTTCCCAACTCCTGAATTTTAATTCACGGTGAAAACAGGCGTTAGCCTGTGAACAATCCACAAATTGTTCTTGATTTTGACTTTTTTCCCTATAGGAGACCCCTCAAGGTTTTGATTTTTAGAGGGATGATTGATCCCTCTAAATGGCTTGCTGTTGGCCCTTTTAGGGTTTGAAATCAACCCTAGGAAAAGGGAGAGAAAAGAAGAAAGATAATTTTTCTGAGTTACAGGCCTAACGCATGTTTTTCATCTCAATGCCTATTTTCCATACGCCTGCATTTAATTCAGGGTGAAAACAGGCGTTGAGAAACCTGACCAAGTAGGCACTTTAGTGCCACTGTTTAAGGTGTTTGGAAGGGTCCCAGCACTGTGGGACCTTGAGTTAGGGAAAGAGGATGTCTCCTAGGGTTTTATTGTGTAACCTTAGGGGTCCTGGGCTCAGGCCATGTGGAGATATGATCTCCCAAAGTCGGCCATTCAGTCATTTGTTACAGGCCTAAAGCCTATTTTCTAGTCTGACGCCTATTTGTTCAATGCCTGAATTTTAATTCTGGAGAAAAACAGGTGTTGGATATAAAACCAGTAGCCATTTAGAGTTTTTGGGCCACCCAAGTGGAGCCTAGAGGGGTGGAGCTTCTCCTGGGTCTTAGGACTAACCCTGGGTAGACTCATACTTAACTAATTTTAAAAACAAATGTTTTTTAAGATATAGGGCTGATGCCTAAAATCCATCCCAATGTCAGAATTCTTGTCCAACACCTGATTATTGAAATCAGGCATTAGGAAGAAATAAGGGCTCACAGAGGTGCTGATGCACAGGGATAGGTCTCATTCGCCAGAATATGCCTTAGAATAGGTTCTGAGATAATCAAGGCTCCCTGGGGTGCCCAGATCTCAACGCCTAAATTTATCCCTGACGCCTATTTTCTCAAAGCCTATTTTTTAATTCACAGAAAATAGGCGTTAGTTACTAGGAGAAAATCCAATAACTGGATTTCTCGATTTTGGAGCCTCTAGGGTTTTAAAAAAATCATAAAATTAAGCATGCTTATGACAGATATACAAAGGAATAACATATAAAAAATTGAGCTCAAAATTATGCATGGATTATTCAAAATAAAATTCACAAATATTCCTACAAATTGTGTCTCAAAGGACCCTATTTTTTAGGTCTGTTTGGGGGACCATTTTGAGGTCTTCCACAGCTTAAAAAATTACAAAATTAAATATTGAACTACCTCTATATGTCTATTACAACATAGTCAAAATTTGGCTTAAGGAGCCTTATACAAAATTCAAACTAAATTCAGCACTAAAATAGGTTGAAAATAAGAGCAAGATAAAGGTTGTTGAACCTCTACCTTGTACCCGATTTAGAGTAGTGCTCTAACATAAATTAGAAAGTATAACAGTTGTTAAATGATCATAAGGGAGGGGAAGAATATGAATTTGGACAGGGTTAGGCTTACCTAGCCAAGGGTTGGAGGTGGAACCAAGCTTTTCCCTCTTTTCTTCCTCTTTTTCTCTTTGATTTTAGGGTTTGTAGTTGCCAACCCCTACCTCAACGTATTTAGGACTATTTATAGCTCCAAAATGGTTGAATGGATGGTTAGATTAGAGATAGAGATGATAGGAATCAAGGGTGGGGATGATCCCTATCCTAATTGAGGTGGAGGGCTAGGATTCAATCCTAGTGAAGGGTTGGGTTTGAATTGGAGGGGGAGGCATGGATAGGTGACATGGAGGGTTCAAAGGCTAGATTAGGCTTAGGATAATCTAATTGGATGGTTGGATGGGGGGTGTGCTAATGAGGTTGGATAGGGGAAGCAATGGAGGTGCCATGAAAGATGTCATTCAGCAAAACTCCATTGGGTGCAAACCTAAAGGGTAGATCTTAGGATGCTTGATGGGGGGTCTAAGGGTTTCACTAGGGATTTAAAATCCATCTAGGGGATCCTAGGGTGGAGGGTGAGAAAGATAATCCAAAGATTCTAATCCAAGAGTCATGCATGATTAGCTAAAGATGTGAATGCATTAAATGCAAAATATCTCACTTTAGCTAATCTTGAATAATATCTGGATTTTTGACTTTTTTGAACCCTAT
>JAOXJP010041376.1:0-16384 GCA_025762735.1 Platanus orientalis
AAACTTCCTTTAAGATTAGATCTTAGAGATTCATATGATGATCATGGGAAAGCATATGTAGATATGTGGTTGTTTAATGAACTCTACTAATTTCTATGTTCAAGAACGGTAAACTTCCTTCAGAAACTTCCCCTAGAATGATAAAAATTGTGACCTCCAGTACTTTAAAAGTTGGACGTGCTCTTGTCTGTTTACTCAAAGAATTCATTGACATTTTTACATGGACCTATGAGGACTTGCCTAGTCCTTATACAGACCATGTTGTTCATAAACTTCCAACCGATTCAACCACACACCCCCATCAAACAAAAACCTAGACGTCTTCAACCTGAATGGTCACTTAAACTCAAAGAAGAAATCCAAAAACAACTTGATATAGGTTTCCTCCTTTTCGTTTCATACCCCCCCAATGGTTAGCAAACATTGTCCCTGTCCCTAAGAATGATGGAAAAGTCTACATGTGTATTGATCACAGCAAGCTAAACACAGCCAGTCTCAAAGACGATTTTCCCTTGCCTCACATTGATGTTATGATTGATAGTACTGCTAGTCATGAGATGGTATCCTTCATGGATGGTTACTCTGGGTACAACCAAGTTAAAATGGCAGTTCAGGATAAAGAAAAGATGACATTCACTAATCCTTGGGGCATCTTCTGTTATAGGGTCATGCATTTCGACCTTTAAAATGCCAAGCAACATATCAAAGGACCATGACAACCATTTTCCATGATATGATAGATAAAGAAATGGAAGTCTATGTTGATGAGATGATCATCAAATCCTGCAATTGTCAAGATCATCTGGGGCACTTACGGAAGTTGTTTGTCAGACTAAGGTAGTTCAAGTTGAGGTTAAACCCAAGCAAGTGCATTTTTGGGGCTTTACAAAGGAAATTAATAGGCTTCATCATCAGTCAAAGAGGTATAGAAGTGGATCTAGCCAAGGCCGAGGCTGTCAGTAAAATGTCAGCCCCACACACTGAATAAGAGGTGCATAGCTTTTTGGGTCATATTCAATACATTAGCATATTCATTGCTCAATGGTTCTCCTATTGATTGGAACAACGATTACTAGACTGCATTTGAAAAAATCAAGAATTATCTATTAAGCCTACCAGTGCTTGTTTCTCTAGAACCAGACCATCAATTAACTTTGTATCTCATTGTACATGACAACTCAATGGGTTGTGTCCTTGGACATCATGATAAATTACGGAAGAAGGAACAAGTCATCTACTACTTGAACAAGCGGTTTATTGATTATGAAACCAGATATACCCCTCTTGAGAAAACTTGTCTCGCTTTGGTATACGCAACAAAAAGATTACGGCATTACTTCCTGTCATACAAAGTTTTCTAATTTTTTGAATGGATCCCATCAAATATCTTTTCGAGAAACCAACCACAACAAGGAGGACAACCCAATGGCTCATGATGTTGTCCAAGTTTGACATATCTTTCATTCCATAAAAAACAATCAAGGGACAGGCCATCATAGATTTTTTCAATTGATGAACCCCTGTCTTCCAGTCTTGATTTTCCATATGAGCAAATATTGTACATTGAGGTAGAATAGACCAAGCTACTACGATGGAGGTTGTGTTTTGATAGAGCAGTCAATCAGAGAGGAAACAGTGTTGGAGTAGTACTTATATCTCCTACAAGTGTCCTCGTTCCTATTGTCGTCTATCTATGCTATCCATGTACCAACAACATTGTAGAATATGAAGCTTGCATTGTTGGCCTAAATATTGCTATTGACTTAGGCATCATAGAACTTGAAGTCTTCGGCGACTTGGCCTTAGTCATATTCCAAGCCACCAGAGAATGGTTCCTCAGAGATGAAATGTTCTTAGATTATCATGATTGCCTTTATGCCTTGTCCAAATAATTTGAGTACGTAAGCTTTAGTCTTATGGCCCACAACAGAAATTAGTTTACTGATGCCTTGGCCATAATTGCTTCTATGATTGGCGTGCCTCAGGATTCCTTGATGAGACCCATTAAAATTAAACAAAGATCAAAGCTAGCCCATTGTCTTTAGATTACAGTAGCAGATCTGAACAAGGAGCCTTAGTTCTTTGATATTAAGAAGTACCTTGAAGATCATACATTCCCTTTTATAGCCTCCAAAAATGATCAACGTACTCTACAAATATTGGCCACACACTTTGTCTTGCATGGAGGTTCCTTATACAAGAAATCCCCACATCATGTTTTGTTAAGGTGCATGGACGAGTCTGTGGTGTCAATCATTATTGAAGACATCCACGACGGAGATTGTGGTCCACACATGGAAATAGATTGCTACAACCATATGAAAAGATGTCACACTTGTCAATCTTATGTCAACCTTATCAAGGCACCATCTTCAGAGTTACACAATCTAACTACAGCTTGGCCATTCTCCATGTGGGGGATTGATGTGGTGGGGCCCATGCCTCATAAGGCAGCCAATGGACATCAATACATCATAGTGGCTATCGACTACTTCACAAAATGGATGGAAGCCACATCCTTGTCTATAGTCATAATGAAGAACACAACAAGGTTCATAAGCAAGGATATCATCTGACAGTATGGTGTCCCCAACAAGATTATCATAGACAATGCTACAAATTTTGTGGGGAAAGATCTCAAGCTACTCTGCAAAAATTTTAAGATTCAACACCATCGATCATCTCCTTATAGACCTCAGATGAATGGGGCAGTTAAAGCAGCTAATAAGAATCTTAAGAAAATTCTCTAAAAGATGACATTAAATCATTCTAATTGGAATGAAAAATTACCATATGCATTGACCTATCAACATCTATCCACACTTCCACTAGTGCTACCCCGTACTCTTTATTCTATGGAACGTAAGTTGTCTTGTCTATTGAAGTAGAAATTCTCAGTCTTAGGATCTTGGTTGAGGCACAAGTTCCAAAATTAGAATAGACACAAGCTCGACATGATTAGTTAAACCTCATTGACTAAAAAAGACTACAGGCAATCAGTAATGGGCAGGCTTATCAGAGGCATATGGCAATCACTTTCAACAAAAGGGTTAGATCCAAAAATATAGAAGAAGGCAACCTTGTTCTCAAGAAGGTCCTTCCACATGAACAAGCACCCCGAGGCAGCCTCGACCAAATTCTGAACGGTCTTTCATTGTCAAACAAAAATTATCTGGCGATGCTTTACTGTTAGGAAACATGGACATGGAGGATTTCCCCAGATTTATCAACTTAGATCAAGTGAAGAGATATTTCATCAAATTTATGTAATTTGACTTGTGCTGAGCAAACATTAAAATAAAAAGGCATTTGACTAATTTAATGCTTATGCATCTTTTCTCCTATTAAATTTCCCTCAAATTATTTCATTCATAAAAATCACTTCTGTTGGAAGAAAATAATGGTTCAGAGAAGAAGAAAAAAAAAGAGAAAATGAGAGAGCAAAAGAATCATTATCCTTTGCAACATCCAAAGATTCTTTATAAGCAGAGAATTTTAGAAAGAACCATGATTTTCTTCCAACATGGTATAATCTTCTTTTTGAAGAAGGAAAATTTCCTAGCCTCCTTTAATAAACAAGAGATTTTGTAGAGAACCACGATCTTCTTCCAGACATGGTATTCATATACAGAACCATAATCTTCTTTCTAGAATTTTGTATAGAACCATGATCTTGTTCAATAACATGTAAACCCCACAGGGAGACCCCAAAATATCCCTTCAGAATTGTGTCTTGCAAAATCATTTAGGTCCCTTAACATTTCAAGAAATTTTGAGCACAAGTCAAAGTACAGAAATTAGGCATTTAATCAGATTTTGACAAAGTATAAATCACCTTGTCCGGGCATCCTAGAGCTAGACCTATTTGTATAAATAGGAAAAAAAGGGGATCAAAAAGAAAAAATTTAAACCTTAGAGTGAAAACCAGAAATGGCGCTCTAACCCAAGCTTGTTAGTATTCTTACTAGCAAGGGAAAAAATGGAGTAATAAAGTTCAAAGTTGGAGTGAAAACCATAAATGGCATTCTAAGTCACCTATCTTTCAACATCCAAATTTAGCAAGGCAAAGGGAAAGTTGTTGTACTTTTATTCCCAAGTTCATTTCAAACTCCTATCATTCATAAAAAATCTTTTTCATAGCATATGCAAACAATACTTAATTCATTTTTAGATTAAACATATAAGACATTACCCCTGTTTGGAATTCCTCAGGGACCTGATCAAACCATTCATTCGAATTTCATAATAAATATCTTTCACATGTGGGCAACAAGCACAAACAACTTAGATGTCACAGTTTAAATCGTAGATCAACAAATTTGGTTATGCTCTGCCGACAATGTATCAAGATGCATGCCTGCTTCAAAACTGCTTAGGAAAACTTAGTCCGAAGATTCATATAGGTATCATGCAAACCAATTCAATCAATGGAGCCGTTTTGAAGGTCACACATGAAAAAAAGAGGCCATGTTGAAGGCCACCTCCAAATAAATAAATCATGAGGCCATTTTGAAGGCTACTTTCAAAACAAATCATTTGGCCATTTTGAAAGCCACATTCAAAATAGTCTTTGAAGCCATTATGAAGGCTGCTTTAAAGATAAACCATCTGGCCATTTTGAAGGCAGCATTCAAAATAGTCCTTGAGGCCATTTTGAAGGCCGCTTTCAAAACAAACCATGAGGCCATTTTGAATGTCACTTTAAAAAAAAATCATCTGGCCATTTTGAAGGCCATGTCCAAAATCATGAAGCCATTTTGAAGGTCACTTTCAAAACAATTCATCTAGCCATTTTGAAGGCCATTTTCAAAATAAATCATTTATCCATTTTGAAAGTTGCATTTAAAATAGTCCTTGAGGCCATTTTAAAAGCCACTTTCAAAAACAAATCATGAGGACATATTGAAGGCTGCTTTCAAAAAACAAAATTTTGCCATTTTGAAGGCCACCCTAAAAAAATCATCATCATCTGGAAATTTTGAAAGCCACTTTCAAAAAAATCATTTGGCCATCTTGAAGGCCACCAAAAATTAATTTCTGGCCAATCCAGTCCAGTAAAACAAATCTTTGGGGCGATCCAGGCTACAACAAAATTCTCAAACTCAAAACAAATCCTTGGGCTGATTCAGGCTATAAAAAAAATCTCAAACTCAAAACAAACATTAGGCCAATCCAGGCCATGAAAATCTCAGGTTGACAAACCAACCAACGTCAAAATTTTCAAATTAATATTGTTCTTCGGGCTTGAGCAATATCACCTCATATCATAGCCTATCTATATTCCATGATGTAATCCCTCAGAGATAATCATGACATAATATTTAACACTGAACTTTTGGGATCACCATAACTTTTGGAGCAAGCTTAAAAACTTTTCTCCCAATTAAAGCCCTGTCAGCCACTCAAGTTCAGTAACTTCATCTCAAGGTGATGTTACAAAAAGGCAAATTGATGTTGCTATTTGGGCATGAGCAATATCACCTCATATCATAGCCTATCTATTGTCCATGATGTAATCCCTCAGAGCTAATTATGACATAATATTTAGCACCAATCTTTCAGGATCACCATAGTTTTTGGAGCAAGCTTAAAATACCTTTCTTCCAATTGAAGCCCAGTCAGTTGCTCAAGTTCACTAACTTCACATCAATGTGATGTTATAGAAAGGAAAATTGATGTTACTCTTCAAGCATGAGAAATATCACATCATATCATAGCCTATTATTGTCCATGATGTAATCCCTTAGAGATATTCATGACATAATATTTAGCATCGATCTTTCGGGGTTACCATAGCTTTTAAAGCAAGCTTAAATTTTTTTCTCCCAGTTGAAGCCTTGTCTCGTTGTTCAAGTTCACTAACATCATGTCTGTAATGGTGTTATAAGAAAGGAAATCCTTCTAACATTCTGGCTATTCAGGTGTAGTTAGGTGTTGGAACATCATACCATAGCCATTTAGCACCAATCTCTTAAAATCACCATAGCTTTGAAGCAAGCTTAAAAACTCTCCCAATTGAACCCTGATCATGCCACTCAGGTTCGGTAACTTCACATCGGTAGTGATCTTACAAGAAGGCAAGTTGGCAACAGCTCTTCGAGTGTGAGCAATGTCATTCATCCCATAGCTTATTTATTTCTTGCAAGATGTAAACCCTCAAAGGAATTCATGCGAGGAACACATAGCATTGATTTTTCAAAATCTTCATGGCTTTCAGAGAAAGCCTTAAAAACTCCTGTCTTAGCCCTGTTCGGCCCTCTACTTGTAGCATGTCATGTCAAGACACTATAGAAATCGTAGAAACTATGATATTTTCCAATCGAATAAGAAAGTAACACAATTTTTTTTCCTAATTCTGTGTAATTTTTAGGTTCATAGAGCAAGCCCTTGCGTTCACCTAAGACTAGAAAATCACCCTTATAGCACCCGGTCGATCCAAACCATCGATAGTTTTCCAGAGAAAGCATAACATCTTCTACAGAGTCCTGTCTAAGGCCATGTTGATGCAACATGGGGCATTCCAGTTTATCCTATTATAGGTTGAACCAATTGATGACCACTCTATTTAACTAGTTATCTGCCACATGACTCACTAAGGTCACCCCATAGCACCACTTGACGCAGCATAAGTGTTCTATAAATTCAATCCCTAAGACTAGCAATATTTTGAACCATGGTTTCAACATCATATAAGGTTCAAACAACTATTGTATAGCATGATCAACTTTGACCCCGATAACTTCCGAGAGAGAGCACGACAATATCTCCCTATTGTGTTGCCGATCAACTATCGTTGCTTTAACAGCCTGACTTGTTAAGCATAGGCCACCCCATGACATGGCTTATATTGAGACATAAGCGTTCATAGCATTCCTTCCAAACATTGTGTGATATGTCTACTATGATAGCGATTGGGATGTCATTATCTGGGTAAGGCACAACAACCGATCCTGTAGGATCCCACCTTGGCTTCAAGGAAAGAGTCCTTGTAAAATTTCCTCTGATTGGTCTAAAAAATTTTAGTGTAGTTCACAAACGAGGACACCATTAGAGATTCGATCAATAGTCTATATGCTCCATTAGTTTATTATGTAAACCCTTAGAGGTATTCATAAATAGCATATAACATTGACCCTCAAAAGTCTTATGGCTTTTTAGAGAAAGCTACCCAAAATCTCTCCTTGAGTTCTCTAGCTTGTAAACTTTGTCTAGAACAGGGGCAAAGAATACAAAACTGTGATGTTGTTGACTTTGACGACGACAACATTACAGATCAATCCATAGCCTACATACCCCATTAATTTATTATGTAAACCCCCAAAGGTATTCATAAATGGTATATAACATTGACTCGTAAAGGTCCCATTGCTTTTCTAGAGAGAGCTCCCTAAAATCTCTCCGTGAATCTCGCCATTTGTAGCTTTTGTCCAAAATGGGGGCGAAAGATGTAGTCCATTTCATAATTTATGTGAGATGTGGTGCTTGTAACCTTTGTCCAAAATAGGGACAAATGATATAATCAACTCTATGAACTATGAGAATCATGTTCATTGTAATTATTGTCCAAATCAGGGACAAAAGTTACAATTTGCACCAATACTTATGAGAATTCCATTAAAAAACTTTATCCAAGACAGGGGCAAAAAATACAATTGTCTCATAAGATTATGTATCATGATTGATACATAAACAAGAAAATCAAAATAATGACTCTTAACAAAAGAAGTCCAGCAAATCTTTCATACACATTTCAACAAGTAATCATTGGAAAAAATCATTAAGAATAGGAAAATTATGTTAATGAT
Source organism: Platanus orientalis (assembly GCA_025762735.1). NCBI lineage: Eukaryota > Viridiplantae > Streptophyta > Magnoliopsida > Proteales > Platanaceae > Platanus > Platanus orientalis. The sequence goes on from JAOXJP010041376.1 coordinate 7,806, forward strand.
CAAGAAACCAACATATTAAAGATAAAAAACCCAGAAATAAAGACAAATGTTAAGATCATCATATTGGTTTGCATGAATTTACACTTTTGCATGACCGGGTTTCTGCAATGTTTTTCTCAAGGTTTTTAAGTGAGTATCACTCATGGATAGACCTTATCTTTCAAAAATGTATATAATCTTTTAATCAACTATAACTCAATTTCAAAATTTGACAAAACTATGATTTATTGCAAAAAGACTTACAAAAAGATGATTGAATGGATTCTCTATCCAAGAAGGCATTTAAAAAATACAAAATATTTGCAAAAACCCTCAACCCAAAAGGTTGAAACCAATTTTAGCCCTCCAGTTTTACTGACCAAAATAGTTTTAGGTTTGCAAAACAACCAACCTAATATCCATGAGTTATACAAAAGTGAAAGTACTATCTTAGCTAAGCCAAAATTTAGGTGCTTCTTTCCTTTGCTATGTATAGCTTTGCCACACATACCAAAGAGGGCATCTGTCAGCATCCAAATTTTGACTCAGGTTAAATAAAGGAATCAAATGAGTTCATTACAACAAGGGATAGGGCCAGGTTATAGACACTCTGAACTTTAGATAGTTAGGCATTCTCAATGGATACTTTGGTTGTAAAGTGTAATAACGATGTCGAAAGTTTATCCAAAGATCAGCAGGCTAAACCCTAATTTCTCCAAAAAGGTACCCAAGGACTCTAAGGATCCAAGTTTCGATCTATCAACCCCATTTCATTATTAATTTGCTAACATTTATAAGATTTCCCACATTGAAGCATCAACATGTTAGAAAATTATCATTTTACCCACCTTTAAAGATCTCAACTACAGTCTATTGAACTTATTTTCTCCAAGATTCCTCGGCTTTCATGAGCCCTCCCACAACGAAGCCCTTTTGAATATTCTAACCTTCGCAAGCCTTCCCACATTGCAGCATCAAAAGGCTAGAAAATTACCATTTTACCCTTACACCTTTAAAAATTTCAACTTCAATCTATGTGACTCATTTTCTCCAGAACTCCTTGGCCTTCATAAGCCTTCCCACATTGAAGCATTAAAGGCTAGGAAAATTACCACTTTACCCCCCATAACTTCTAAATTCATTATTTTTCTAAAAATTAGACCCTCGGTGAACCCTAGACATTGCCCTCATCACCCAAATGGATCTAAGTCAAGTCTTGTGCCCTCCCATCCTATTCACTTACAAAGTTGTCTAAATAACCAAGATATCTAAAGGCCCTAAAAACTCTAAAGTCTTAATACTTCCCCAAACCCTTCAAAGATAATTTTGACCATATTTGACTAACTACCAGTCCCCGAAAGGCCTCTGGACAACCAGATTCAAATTAATCAAAGGCTAATTCTTGGTTTTACTGAAACTTCAAGGCTAGCCTTCAAGTTTAGATATTGCTAGAGCCATTGTACATCAATTTCCTTAGTCTCCCCAAAGTAAACCCAATCATTTTTTAGCAAGTAATGGACCCTCGGTAGACCCCCGAGAATTCATCACAAGTCAAAAATTTAGCTAATCAATGGCCCCATCTTGGCAAGCCTAAGACCTTCCAAGAAAACCTATATCAAGAGCTTTAAGAGACCCAAGATGCCCTAATTACCCCCATTCTCTCTCAAATCACAATAGAACCACTTCTACCAGCATTTGACACTTGGTGAGCCTTTGAGAACTCTTCGAGAATCCAAATCCCTCAAGGTCAACCAATTTTCTCATAATTTTTTAAACCTTTGATAAAATCCCTAACAGACAAGTCCATCCACAGACTCAACATAACCCAACTGTTTAATTGTTCACAAATCTAGGCTATATTTTTTCACCAAGGGACCTCCCTTTGAGAGCCTCCCAGGAATTCATCGAGAATCAAATTACCAGTCTATCAAATCCTGTGAGCTCGTAGTTATAAGACTTAAAATATATTATGACCTCTGATATTTTCACCTCAGACTCAGCAAAAAACCATCTCACTTCTACTAAAGATCTAGTTCGAGATAGATCAAGGTTTCGGAAGTAGATTTTGACTCGGGTATCGGTTTTGCAAACAGTCAGAGCCCGTGTCTTACAAAATTTGAAGTTCATCTTTCATATCAAGATTTTAATTATCATTTTTTCTATTCTCCCTTCTTGCACAGGTACGAGTTATCCCAAACCCACTAAGACTCCATTTTAACCTACCTACACTCCTCTTAATCCAATTCTGACAGTTACGTTCCAACCAGAGCATCCAGGAGATGCAAAAAAACTTATGATCCTTAAAACATTCAAAGTTTTAGAACCCAAAAAGCACACCCATAAAGTAAAGGAGAAAAATCAGAAAAGCCATTGATATTTTCTAGAACAAGTAATCATTAATTTTTCAAAAAATCACTATTTTTCTAAAAATCCTAAAAGTGGCTTGAATTTTAGGCCTTCCATTTATAATATTCCTAATGAAGTTGTAAGGCCTTAGGGTCCAAGGCCCTAGCCCATGGTCCACCACCCACCTCCTCACTATAGCCACTCATTCTCTCACCCCCTCCCTACCACTGATTTCTTATCCTATTTATACACCACTCATTTCTTACCCCCTCTTTACACTTCCCATTCCCTTACCTCCTAAACACAGCCACTAGTTTCTACCCTATCTGCATGTCCCTTAAATGTGGCTAAAATCCCTCCACTTTGCATCATCTAAACCCCCTTCACCACCACATGTTCGTGTAGGGCCCACCATGACATGGGCATCCATGCCCACCATCACCATGCCCCACATCCCTTGGTCCCACCTATGAAACCCTCCAAATTTGGTTAGGGGAGAAAGAGAAAAAATTAGACCAAGAAATCCCCGAAAAAGAAATAAAGAAAGAAAAGAAAAAGAGAGAAAGAAGGAAAGGAAGGAGAAAAGGGAAGAAAAGCTCTAAGTCTAAGGTTTGTCCCCTCCCTCCTTTTTCATTGTTTTGAAAACCCCCATGCTGCAAGGGACCCATCCCTGAATTCATTCAAGTAAGCCCCATACTAGGACATAGGGGAGATAAGCTTGTCTCCCCTCATTTACTCAATTTTTTGGACTGTCATTAGTGTGGGAATGATAACTCCTCCAAGTGGAGGAGTTAGGAGCTAAAATTTTGACTGTGAGTCACTATCGTAGTAATCCACATGTCCACCAAATATGAGCATGAGATGGTCTTGACTATGAGTCACTATCATAGTAATCCACATGTCCACCAAATATGAGCATGAGACGATCCCATTTAACCCCTAAGGTGGACCCCACTTTCTTACTGAACAAGTGTGCTTACACACTGTCCACAAGGAGCAGTGAGTAGTCCACAAATTTTATTTCTGTTTATAAAATTAATTTTTGAGTTACTTTTGCTTTGTTTATTATCTAACTAATTTTTACATCTAAATAAATTTTTGTAGTTCATTTTATTTGGGTTTAGGTATTTTACCATAATTTCATTTGAATTAATTCTCTATTGTTCCTATTTTGTATTAAATTTAGTCACCCTACTTGTTTGCTAAATATCTTCTCATACACTTCTCATCTTGTTCTAATTTTTACACAATAACTTCTTAATATTGTCTAGATATTCCCTACCAAATTTGGGTTCAACCCTATGGGTATAACCCCAAAAATGGGTCCCACAACCCACTAATTTTATAGGGTTATGTGCTGATTTGCACATAACCCACCTATTTTGAGAAATTCAAAGTAAGATTTAACCTTGTCCATTGGGGCTAGGAATTCTCAAAGAGTCTCTTAGGTAATAATCCAACCCTCTAAAAATTTCAGGCCTAGGGGACTTCCCTTGGTAGCCCATAAACTCAAAAAACAAGTTGTTGATTTCTGACCTAGAACCAGTACATCTAAACTTTCATTATTGTTAGGGTTCATGCGTACTTGAAGATTAGGTGTATTGCTTAAGATTAGGTGTACCAACCTGAATGATCCCATTCTGATATCCTCACATGTCCAATAACACATAAGGGTTGGTCTACCCTTAAAAATCTTCTAGAAATAATTTCAAGTCTCTGTCTTTACTAAGATACTAGAGCGGGGTCCACTTAGGCCAGTATGCCTGAACTTTCACTTGTGTGAAAGATCAAGCGTACATAGTGTTCAGACGTACAGTCTGAGATTAGGAGTACCATTATGGATATCTTTTTCCTTTTATTCCCAAACATCCAAAGGTTTGTGAAGACCTATAGAACCTTAAAAACATCTCATGAAATAATTCCAGAACTCTATTTTTACTAGAATAACAGAGTGAGCCCTATTTAGGCCAGTACGCCTAATCTTCCACTTCTATGAGAGATCAGGTGTACTCAAAGATTAGGCATACTGGAAAAAAACCAAAATCCCATTTGTTTTAAAGTCTCATTTAATATTATTTAGACATTGTTAGGTGAGAGGAGTCACCTTAAAAAGGTGGGTAATTGGGGTGCCTGACACTTTCCTTAATTACAACGAAACAGCTTACCCTAAATCTTAGGAATCTCAGACCAGTCTAAGAGTCATCCTAGGCCTAAGGGCCTAAAACTGGGCTACAAGGGCCATGTCAAGCATATGTCCAACTCCTTCTGCAAACCTCAGAGTTGGTGGTGACTCCAAAAAGCAAAGCCGATGGAATCATTGTGCCAAGCTTTGCAACCCACGAAAGTGGGCGTGAAGACCTCCTGGTCTTTCCACGATGCCCACAGGCACCAATAGTGGAATATGATTTTTAGGACATGCCATAAGGTCGCAACAACGGTAATGTTATAGGGGACCTTCCATTGGGTCGTAACAATGGAAATGCTATTTGGGATTTGCCATTGGGTCGCAACAATGGAAAGTTATAGAGAACCACACCGATATTTATATGGGACCTCTCACTGAATCGCAACAAAGGAGTACGATTTCTATGACCTGCCCTTTGGATTGTAACAATGATAATGTAAAGTATTTGTGACCTACAGTTGGATTGCAACAAGAGAAATGTTAGTTGGGACCATCCATTGGATTGTAACAATGGTGTATCATTGATTATTTTTAAACCTATAGAACCTTTGAAATCATTGAACCTTTGTGCATCATTTCGGGACCTACCATTGGGTTGCTACAATGGAAGTTATTTATATTGATTTGGTTAGTGCCTTTCTTCATTTGAACCTATTAAACCCCCTTTGAACATAGTTCCAGGACCTCCCATTGGGTCCTAAGAATGGAGAACAAAAATTGAACATTTGAAATCTATTATGAAACAATATGAATTAATGAAGAGAACATTGACCAAGTTTATAAGAAAATGAATCAAATGATAATGAATGTATTCAAATGTTAATGATAAGTGAATAAACAAATCGAAAAGGAGTATGAGAATGATTACAGAAATTGATTTATTAACTAATCTTGAAATAGTAAGATAATACACTTATCATTATATTGTGAACTGTATTATTTATTGTCCATGGTATAGAATATTGTTATTTTTGTTACTCATTGCACCCATGGACCTATATGCTATTGTCCTCTATTGTTTGAGCTTTATATCGTTATTCATTTTATTTTAAGTAAAACCCATGTTCAAGCTATATCTATTATATTTTGGATATGGTTTGCATTTTTACTTGTTGATCCTATCAAGCTCACCCCAATTGATATAGATGACGGGGTGATAGACTAGTTTGAGATGGTGGTTGGTTATACATGATGGATCATATGGAGAGATAGTTTTTATATTTTACATTTTGATGAGACTTCTATTTGGAAGAATGTAATAATACTTTTATATTGAATTTAGATATACTCAAATGGATATGAGCTTAGAGTTCTACGTTTTAATGAGAGCATGTAATCATTAGTTTCTTTATTTTATATTCATGATCATATGGTTGTTGATTAAATCATTTCTATTTTTTCTGTGTACTTTTATGGATTGATGGACTTAGATGGTAATGATTTATTATTTTTACTGCACACTATTACGAATAGAATGATAATGGTAATGTTTAAATGAATGTTTTATGATTCCATTGAAATTAAAGGTAATGTATTATGAGATCATGGTTTAAATGAATGACTTTACTGATTATGAAATATAGATAAAAAATGTAATGACCCAAATCTAGGGTGCATATGGATGTAATCCAAATCCTGGTTCAGGGGCGTTATAGCACGGTATCAGAACCAGATTTGGATTCTGTAGACTATTTGGAGAACGATGATCATATGAGATGATACATGGAGTTATGGAATTCAGGATTTATGATTCAAAATTTTGCAGGGCAATGACCTTAAAGGATTGATTAATAAATCAAAATATGGTTAGGTGCTTAGAAGGGACAATTGTTGTTGTGGTTAAGTATTTGGAGAGAACAATTACTAGATGGGATGATCTTTTGATGGATATCAAATGATTCTAAATATATTTCTTATTTGATTATCAGTACAAGATGCCACTAAGAATGTGTACAAGAAGGCCATCTTCTACTTCAACACCGAAGAAAGAGAGTATGAAAGGTGCTTTAAGGGCCATTCACAATTTGGCCAATATGGTGAAGGAACATGTTACTCATGACCCACAATCTTGTGAGAGAAATATTAAGAATGATAATTATATGGTTGGTTCTAAAGAATGCAACCACCAGAGTTTAGGGGAACTACTAATCCAATGGAACCTTAATCATGGATTATGTAGCCAGAAGAAGTATTTGAGGTGATAGGATAAGAAAATGATCAACATGTTTTGTTGGCTACCTTCATGATGAAGGGTGAACTCAAACATTGGTGGCATACCATAAAGGATACACTTATGGGAGAGTATGATGAACCCCCAACATGGGAGCTTGAGGTGTTTAGAGACTACTATTTTTCCCTAATGTTCGTGAAGAGAACAAATTAAAGTTTCTTAAGTTGGTGCAAGGAAAAATGACCGAGCTATACCATAAGGCTAAGTTCATGGAGCTACCCTGCTTTGCCCCACAGATTGCCATGGATGATTCCATGAAAGCTCAAAAATTTCAGCGAGGCCTCAGGCCCAGTATCTGTTGTTGTATATTAGTGTTGAGTTTGAAGACCTTTATGGATGTGGTTGGGACTGCCCGCATAGTAGAGAGGGAGAGTGAAGAACTCTAGAGAATTCATGATCGAGGGAAGGGACCATTCCAGCCTCATACTCATAAGGAGCTCATTGCTTTGGCGCCTACTAGGAGAAAGACAACTGAATAAGGAGTTGTTGAGCAATGCAAGAGATGTGAAAATAGGCATGGAGGTACATGCATTTGGAACACTGGTGATTATTTTGGTGTGGACAGATTGGCCATTTGTACCATGATTGTCCCACCAAAAAGGATACCTAGATAGTCAAGCTAACTAAAGACCAGCAATGCCCTAAGTTCAAAGCCCATGTGTATGTCATTACTAAGAGAGATGTGGAGGCATCAAAGGTCGTCATCTCAGGTACTATTCCATTATTTTCTCACATTGCACGTGTTCTTATAGACCTTGGGTTTACATACTCATTCATATCATGTGCTTATGTCAAACATGCTAGTTCATTGCTTGTGAGGTTAGGTAATGTGCTACATGTATCTAGTCCTCTTAAGAAGTCGTTGCTAACTGTTCTAGTACTTAAGTTATATGCTATTTTGGTTGGAGACTTAGAGTTACCGGGGGACTTAATCTTACTTGGCATGGATGATTTCAATGTAATCTTGGGAATGGATTGGTTAGGCACATATCACGTTATGATTCATTGCTATTCTAAGGAAGTTGTATTTCATATACTTGGATTGGTGGAATTCTCATTCCAAAGAGTAAATAAGGGTTCCTTCCCATGCTTAGTTTTGGCTATTCAAGCCAAGAAACTTCTTTGAAGAGGTTGGGAAGGTTACTTAGCCTATGTGGTTAGCGATCAAACCTCGGAGACTAAGGTGGAAGACATGCCCATTTTTCATGAGTTTATTGATGTTTTTCCTAGAGATCTCCAAGGATTTCCATTCGACAGGAAAGTGGAGTTCATCATTGACTCGGTTCCAAGAATTTCACCTAATTCCATTGCTATTTACTGTATGGCACCACCAAAGTTAAAGAATTGAAAATTCTACTTCAAGTGATGCTTGACAGGGAATTCATTCACCCCAGTGTGTCACCATTGGGTGTTACAGTCCTTTTTGTTAAGAAAAAAGATGGATCAATGAGGTTGTGCAATGACTATCGATAGTTGAACTAGGTTGAAATAGCTAAGTGCATAATCCTATAGGAGGTGAATATGATTTAATTGGAATTTTTATTCTTTTTTCTTCCTTTTACCCCAATCTTAACTAGGTGAGTTAGTTAGTGATGTTCAAGTTTAATTTAACTCACTTAATGTGCTTAGTGCTCAAATGCTAATGATTGCAAATATAGAAACGTAAAGAACAATCACACAAGGATCACACACCTCAACACAAGAATTTATAGTGGTTTGGCCACACCGGGGCCTCCGTCCACTTTAACTACTCAATTTTATTAATAAATCTTATACAAAGACTATAAGGTTTTGAGCTAACCTTTCTAAGTCTCATGCTTGGGGTCTCTAGTAAGCATG
>JAOXJP010041387.1:0-30722 GCA_025762735.1 Platanus orientalis
CAGAATATATTACATGTAAAAAAACTATTCTTTGGGGTTAACATCCCCCAGTGCATCTCCCAAGTTAGGTTCCTTGGGTACAACTACTAGCACTTTGATTGCCCCCTCAGTCGTTAACTCTTGGTCTCCCATGATAGCCCCCCATCGACCATGACATCACCCGGGCTATCCTCTTCTTCCTCCTCGTCCTCAGTTCCTCTGGGCTGGATGAATGAGAAATCGATGTTAGAGAATCACTCAGACGCGATGTCCCAGAATCCCTCGAAGCCCTCCCAGAAGTAATCAACCCTGACGAAGCTGAAAGCGTCAGAGGCCAAATACTTGGTCTCTGCCTCCCGGGAGGCTTCCTCCCGTATCTGTTGTCTCTCCCCCTCCCTCTCCGCCTCAACTTCGAGACGTACCCGCTCTAAAATATCCTCCATGGTCCTTTTTCTTGTGACCTCGATGGCTGTTTTGAGGTCATTTTTAGCCCAAATGCACCGATTCTTCTCAATCCCTAGCTCATTCCTGGTCTAACTGATCTCTGCCTTAGCATCTCGCAAGCGGAGACTCAGATTCTTAACACGACCCTCCTGCTCGGCGATCTTCCTACCTAGGCTGGAGCGAGAGTCCTCCGACCACTTCAACTTATTTTTGAGGCCGACGACAATGGACTTTGCCTCCTCCTTAAGAGCCAGATACTCATTCCTAGTCTTGGCAAGGCAGTCAAGGTTATTGTCCTTGACCTGCTCGTAGTACTTGTACCTCTTGATAGAGGTAGCCATTAGAGCCACGGTCTATGACAAATAAAATTAAGTCAGGGCCAGGCAAAATAGGAAAAACAACAAACAAATAGTACAAGAAAAGATACAAAACACTAATGATAGGATTTCTTACCTTCGCCATGTAGTGCATCATGTCTCTATGCATGCTGACCGGGGAGAGTTGCTTCTTCAGGTACTTGATATCAGAGGGAGGAATGCTCTCTAAGAGTTGTGCCCCCCTCGGGACTAGTCCTCAGTAGCCAGGAATCTGACCCAAGGAGGGAGTCGTCTGCTTCTTAGGTCGGAGTAGACATAGAGTTAGGGGGAGCCAAGGTCGATGCCACGGTGGTAGAAGTAGGAGTCCTGGGGGTGGAAGAAGGGGCCACCGGAGCTGTAGGAGCAGGAACCTCCACGATGAGGGCGTTGGAGGTGGCCAGGGAAGTAGCCAGCTAAAAAGTTACGGCCTAAACCGGGTTGGAGGGGAGGAACCCTCAGTGTCCTCGTCCAGGTCGACGACCGGGATGGTGGCTGGGATGACAGCGGGAGTCGGAGGCACTAGGGTCACCTCGGGATTGTGGGGCTTGGAAGGAGCCCTAGGGATGAGTAGGCGTTTCCTCTTTTTTGAGGTCGTAGACACCCCCGCTCGAGTGGTCATCGGCTGAGCAACCTTCTTTTCCCCTGGGTTGCGTCCCTGTTTTCCTTGGCCTTGGAGAGATAACTCCTATCGGTCTTCATCGCTGCACAAAAACAAACCCAAGATTAGAGATCAACGTAAAAAAGGGGGTAGTAAAGAAAGCTATCTACCCTGGTTAGGACCAAATCCACACTGAAAAAGCCGATTGAGAGTAACGAGGTCCAGGTAGGCTTGGGAGGGATAGTTTATCACTTCCCAAATGCGAGCCTCTTCCTCGTCAGACATCTTGTCTGCCTCAAGAGCTAAGAAATAAGTAATAAAGAGGTGGAGACCCAATTAGAAAGACACAAAAGGGGAAGAAGAATATGTGTAAGAGCAGTAGATTGATAGCTTACCTATCGGGTTGATGACTGACGCCTATACCTGATTGAACTTCACAGCAAAGTCCTCATCCGGGAGGAATTCCCAACCCTTACCTAAAACAAAAAAGTACTAGGTTCTCCACCCACTGTTTGAACTTGGGAGTGCCGTCCCAAGGTAAGTGTCGGGTCCCAACTGGCAAAGAAGAACTATCCCGGTTCTTACTCCTTTGGCTAATAGCAGCTGAAAAATTCGTTAAGGGTAAGCCGGTGCTTTCCCTTAAAAGTTAATTCCCATAGGATCATGCATCCTATGGTTATTCTCTAAGCATTGGGCATTAATTGCCTGGGTGCCAAACCAAGGCAGAATAATAGAGGAACCAGGGAACTAGAAACTGGAGACCCGCCATTAGGGCTTGCTTGTATAGCGTCATGCTGCCGGCAGGGGCCTCGAAGGCTTGGGCCTCCCTGGGAGCAATAAGTACCACCCCCTCGGGATAAGGTAAGTTAAGCGATACCGAGCCAGGGTTTTCACCCCCAATTCAGAGCCGTATTGGGCGGCCTTGAAATTCTCCTTGAGGGCGATCTCCCCAGCGACCCCCTGGGCGTTAGATTGAGCTGACTTAGTGGCCTACTCCGGGGGATTTTACAGGACCTCAAAAAGGTCATCGGCCCCATCAACCATGCGGTCAATAGAATCCCTGGACACCATTTTAACAACTACAATAACAGAGTGAAAATAAAACTACACGGGCGGGATTATGCCAGGAAAGGGAAAAAGGAAAATGGTTGGAGAACGATAACCAAAACTGAGGCCCTATAACGCAAGAAAACAAAAAAATGGACACGTCGACAAGCAGTAAAAGAAGAAGAAAAAAGGCAACAAAACAATGAAAGAGGACAGGCGAGGGACAAGGATACTTGAGAAAAATGTCGGAGTAAGGAGAAAAGACTGTCGGATAAGAATCTCAGAAGCATAGATACGAGCCAGAGCAAGGACGGTGACTGGCGAGATGCTGTAGGATTGTTAGAAATTGCCAGTAGTCGAAGGTTAAAGATGATGAAGAGAAAAAATAGAGGAAAGCTTGAGAAATACCGGAAGAGGTTTTTATAGGAGACCTCAAAAACTCTCGACCCTACATGTGTCGTGAATCCGAGGGTCAGTGAAATAGACCCAAGAAACGAAATGGTGCACGAATCCCAAAAAAGGTTCAAATGTTTGAATTTGGCCATCAGATGGTATAGGGATTTGAAGCGACATAACACTTAATATGACTCGTAATTAACACCAGCACGCCCTCTCGATTATCCAAACTCATTGAATGCTAGGCTATTATTAGCACTCATCCCTATCCGGTGTCACCTTGGCAGTTGAAACGACACACCGCCTACGCCGAAATAGTAAGTAGTGACTATAAACAATTCATATTCCTAGGCATCGTGGACTCAAACTCGAGAATAGGGGCAACTGATAGGGAAGACCATACCAAAAGCCTCATGAACAGACCCTGATAGCCTACTAGGACCCTGGCCCTAGATAGTGTGACCCCGGGAGTTCTAAGGAAGTTCAGCCCAAAACCTTCCCACCAAGGCCCTCGACAAATAAGCCGAGACATTCCCTCAGTATCTAGCTCCAAGTGTCCCATTAATAATTTCGGCTGACAGTCCTAGCACCCTAGGCTTAAAAGGCCACTCGAACCCCCGAGAACCTAAAACCCCCGACCCACTAAGGCATGGCGGCCCGACTGCTTCACTGGACCGTTAACACCACCCGAGACCCCAACTACTCAATTTAAGGATAAACATGATCTGAAAACCGTTATACGAATCACATGATCTCTGCAACAGACCTACCAACAAACCTGTCAATCCTGAAAAAATGAAAGACATGGCAGAAGGAAATACACCCAAGAACGTGGGAGACAGCAACGAGCAAGAAGGTGAGGGGCAGCGACATACGAGAGTAGGAAAAGAAAGCGACAGACCAGATTCACCATGAGACACCCTAACTCAAGCTTATAAATACAAAGACCAGTTCGCCATTCAAGTATGAGATTTAAAAACCCTATTAGGAGAGAGCTCCTTCTACAACCTTTTAATCTCTCTGACTTGATCGTCAGAGAGCTAAAAGCCGATACCCTACTAGTACTAGCTCCCTGATCCTCTATTGTCTTGTGTGTGCAGGAAGCGTCCCGCCTAGGACCTGTGCCTATCGTGGACCATCTGGTTGGCATAAAGAGAGGGCCCTCATCCAATACGCCGTCAACCCCAAATAACAATTATGATATTCTAAAATTCTTTGCTTTTCTGCCTTGATTTTTTCTTATAATATCTTGCAGAAATCACAAGTTGCCACATGTGGCACTGCATCAATATACCTATATGCCATTGATGGGTTTCCAAGATGTTTTCGTTATAGCAAATAGTCCCTAGTTAACTTTAAATAGTATTACTTAAGAAAAAAATAGATTAAAAAAAAAGAGGTATTGACGGGGGATCTTAATTAGATTTAGTAATCAGTGATAGATAATAGATACTCTTCATCCTAACCGCACGTTTCTATTCAAAGATTTGTCGGTTGTGACGCAAACCCCGCTGAAGTTTTTTGTCGGTTGTGACGCAAACCCCGCTGAAGTTTTCTGTGATGAATAGGCCAATATGCATGCTATTTAAGACCTGTAGTCTCAGATCAAGACGAGCTATTGGAGTCAGGAGGATTGTCACGGCATGTTCTAGCTTTGAAAGCTCCGACCTATGGTTTTGTCTGCAAAGCCGGCTAAAGCAGGTGAACATGAAGTAGAGTATCGCCCAGCCACCCAGCCAGCCTGAGCCTGATGTGCCTTGACGAGCCCCCACACGCATTTGGATAAACAGGTCTCTGTATTTCATTTAGCTAGGTGCCTGGTGCAGCTCATTCCGGTGCGTCCGAATGAGTGGCTCAACCTTGGCAGGATCTAATATATTCTCTTAATTAATTGAACTGAAGAAAACCGGAGGAGGGAGGGGTATCTTTAACCAAAAACAATGCCTTTCACCTTGTGTTGCCTTCTCCATGTCTTTATGCACGCCAACGTCAGCGCCTCACATATTAAAGCAAACACTCAGATGAAACCAAGAAGGCAGAGTCGCTTTACTATTTTTCTTTTAATACCCAAGGCATATCCCCCCACATATTCGTCATTGCGCATATTTTTCATAGTATATATAGACGGAAAGATTATCTTTGTTACGTGTGTATTGATGTTGCAATGGCTCGTCTCCCAGAAGAACCCATGCAGCTGGAAGAGGACAACAGGGATGAATTCAAGGAGAGGAAGGAAACCGCAACCAAACCTTTGCCATTCCATATGCTCCTTAGTTATGCAGACATGTTGGATTGGACTCTGATGGCATTGGGCACCTTGGGCGCCATCGTCCATGGCATGGCACAGCCCATAGGTTATCTGTTGCTTGGGAAGGCTCTCGATGCGTTTGGGAACAACATCAAAGACACGGACGCGATGGTTAAAGCCCTCTATAAGGTAATATTTAGTGTTTGAGCTTGAAAAAACTAATGGGCCAGGTGAGAGAAATCAGCTTGTGCTGATGAATGTGAAGATCTCCTTCTAATGCGTTGCCAATTGTGTTGTTCATTCAGGTTGTTCCTTTCGTGTGGTATATGGCCATTGCTACATTTCCTGCAGGGATATTAGGTACATGTTTTACTACCATTTAAGAATAACGATCATAGGATAAAAGAAATGACAAAAGATATCTCTTACAGCATTTAAATTAAGGTTTTCTTTTTCTTTAAGATCAGCTGGAAATCTCTTTAAATTTGTGCCTGCCCACTGCATCCTTTATTCATTTATCTATTTATTCTAAGATTGCAAAAGGTGCCTTTTAATTGTTTAAAAACATGGACAATAGTCATAAACTCATTAATACACGTCCAAAGCCTAAGCGTCTAGGTATGGCTATCATGGCTAATAAATGAACACAATAGAAATATATGTCAAAGCTAAGAGAGCAAGATATCAATTGTTTTTCTGTGAAGTACGTAGGGCTGATTCAGCTATAATAAACTAAAATATCAGGATGGAAAAATATTGGTGACATATTTAATGATAAACTTTGATCACTTGGGTGGGGAATACTGGTTGCTTATTCATCAACAACATACTTGAATTTGCAGAGGTAGGGTGCTGGATGTATGCGAGCGAAAGACAATTAGCACGTTTAAGATTGGCATTCTTCAGAGCAGTCTTGAGTCAGGAGCTTGGAGCTTTTGATGTGGATCTAACTAGTGGAAAGATCATTGCTGGAATCACTAACCACATGAGTCTCATACAAGATGCTATCGGTGAGAAGGTAAGAGATGCATCCCCTACCCATGGCAAACATTCAAATTCAGAATTATTCTTGTTAGATATAAATACCTATTTTAAGTTTTCTCAATGACAGTTGGGCCATTTTCTGTCATGTCTCTCTACTTTCTTTGCGGGAGTCTTGATTGCTTTCATCTGCTGTTGGGAAGTGGGTTTGCTTGCCTTGTTGGTGGTTCCATTGATTTCTGCAATTGGAGCTACTTACACTAAGAAGATGAACTCCATCTCGGCAATAAGGATGCTCTACCTATCCAAAGCTACATCTATGGTAGAACAGGTAATAAGTTAGTGATAATTCTAGTGATTCTCCTTTTGGAGAGGATAATTAAGAACCCATTTTATTCAGAAAATTTGTACAAGAGTCTCTGGTTCTTTACTGCAGACAATATCTCAGATCAAAACTGTATTTGCATTTGTTGGAGAAAGTTCGGCAATCAAGTCCTTCTCAGAGTACATGGAGAAACATTTCAAGGTGAGTAAGAGAGAGGCACTCATAAAGGGAGTCGGAACAGGTATGTTCCAAATGGTGACCTTCTGTTCTTGGGCTTTGATTGTATGGTTTGGAGCCATTGTTGTCACTGCAAAGAGGTCCAGTGGAGGAGACACAATTGCTGCAGTTATGAGCATTCTCTTTGGGGCTATGTATGTAATAATATTCCTCAATGACTCTTCCCTGGTCCTGATTGCATCCTTTTCAGCAAAGAGAGTTAATTAAAGTGCACCTGGTTGAATTGCAGATCACTTACTTACGCTGCACCAGATATGCAGATTTTCAATCAGGCAAAGGCTGCAGGGAATGAAGTATTTCAAGTGATCAAAAGAAAGCCAGTTATTAGTTATGAAGCAAAAGGAAAGACACTTGATAAGATAGATGGGGAAATCAACTTACGTGAAGTGTACTTTGCCTACCCATCCCGCAAGGAAAATTTGATTCTTCAAGGGTTTTCGCTGTCGATCCCCGCAGGCAAGGTGGTGGCTTTAGTGGGTAGCAGTGGGTGTGGAAAGAGCACTGTCATTTCACTCGTGGCAAGATTCTATGATCCATCCAAAGGTTTGCAGCTCAAGATTAAATGTACTTCTGCAATTATTTATTTTTTAGATAAAGGTATTCTGAACTTAAAGCTGTACGGAATCTGCAGGTGAGATACTCATTGACAACCACAACATCAAGGATTTTGATCTGAGGTTCCTTAGAAGAAGTATAGGAGCGGTATCTCAAGAGCCATCACTCTTTTCCGGCACTATCAAGGATAATTTGAAGGTTGGAAACATGAATGCAAATGATGAACAGATCGAAAGAGCAGCAACAATGGCAAATGCGCACAATTTCATATCCCAACTTCCTAATCAATACTCAACAGAGGTTAGCCACACCCTCTCATTCACCCAGTCACTTAGCAAGATAGTACTGAAGTGAAGTTTCAAGCAAAATCACTGTTGATGATAAACCGGGATACTGTTCTGCGGAAGCCTGGATTTGGAGTCGTATGCAACAAAATAGAAGAAAGAAAATAGCAAAAAAACAGCAATCACACAAAAACCACAACGATTTAACGTGATTCGACTTGAAGCCTACGTCAATGGGTGAAGAATGGCAAGAGAGATTTCACTATAAACGAACATAGATAATATAATGAATAGTGTAACTGTATCTCTTCCAAAACCCCACATCCAAGAATGAGAAGAAACCCACAATATAAACCCTACTAAAACCCTATTCTCTACAATTCAGATTGGACCCCAAACGAGTCAAGAAAACATGTCATATCGGGTTTTCTCCATATCATCACCCGGGTCACATTTCGGGTTGAATTCTAGACACTATCCCAACAAATCTCTACCTTGGCTTGAATTCTACTAAGCTCCATAGTACATAATACTCTCCTCTCATCTTCTCTCCACAACCTTGAAGGGTAACTCTCAAATATTGCAAACACCAATCAAGTCTAAACAATGCTTGAACTTGAAAATCACAAGTGACTTGGTCATCATGTCTGTTGGATTATCTTCTGTGTCAATCTTCTTAACAACAATCTGGCTTTGTGAGATGATCCCATAAATAAAGTGATATCTAACATCAATATTTTTTGTTCTCCTATGATATATTTGATTTTTAGTCAAATTTATAGCAGTTTGATTACAACAATGTACAACAGTCAAACCTTGCTTTAGGCCCAACTCACCAAAGAACCCTCTCAACTAAATAGCCACATTTACTGCCTTAGTCACCACCATATACTCATCCTCAGTAGTAGGCAAAGCAACTGTAGCCTACAATGTTGCTTTCCAACTCACTGCACTTGAGAGAGTGAAGACATAACTTGTAAGAGATCTCCTCTTATCATGATTATCTGCATAATTAGAATCTACAAATCTAGCTGCATAATCATCAAGTCTACCTATTTTATTAAACACCAAACCAACATCTGCAGTACCCTTCAAATACCAAAATATTCAGTTCATTGTCTGCCAATGAGTCTTCCCTGGATATTCCATGTATCTACTGACAACATTAATAGCATGTGAAATTCCAAGACGAGTGTAAACTTTTCCATGTATGAGAGGCTCCCAACTACACTCGCATACAAAATTTGAGACATGTATTTCTTTTCTTCCTCGGCCTGTGGTGACAAATTTGTTGAAAACTTAAAATGATTTGTCAATGGAGTGCTGACAGGTTTACAATCCTGCTTACCAAAACACTAAGTACCTTCACAAAGTAGTTCTTCTATGATAATTCCAACTTTCTTGCTTTTCTATTCTTGAGAATCTCCATGCCCAAAATCTTCTTTATTGCCCCCAAATCTTTCATCTCAAACTCACCACTTAGTTGAACCTCCAACCTATTGATTTTAGACATATTCTTGGTAACAACAAACATGTCATCAACATATATTAACAAGTACACAAAAGAACCATTTGGGAGTTGTCTACAATAAACACAACTATCATATTGACTTCTAACGAAGTCATGCTCAAGTAGGAAATTATCAAACCGCTCATACCATTGTGTAGGCGGTCATTTCAGGTCATACAAAGATTTTCAAAAAGCAAATATAGTTTTCCTTGCTTGAAACAATGAACACGTCTGATTGATGCATGCAAATCTACTGCTCAAATTCACCATGCAAGAAAGTTGTCTTAACATCAAGCTGCTCAAACTCTAGATTTGGAGTCACATGCAAAAACATAGAAGAAAGAAAATAGCGAAAAACAGTAATCACATAAAAACATACAATGATTTGACGTGGTTTGGCTTGAAACCTATGTCCACAGGCAAAGAACGGCAAAAGAGATTTCATTATGAACGAAAACAGAATTACAATGAACAATGTGGTTGTCTCTTCCTAAACCCCACACCCAAGAAAAAGAAGAAAGCCTCAATATAAACCCCATTAAAATCCTGTTCTCTACGAGTGGGGTGTTTCTCCGGATCGTCATTCGGGTTACATCTTAGGTTGAAGTCTAAACACTATCCCAACAGATACTTTATATCCGAATGTGAAAATAAGACCTGACCTTTACTTTGACCTTTTCGTTCTTTTTGCTTATTTTCTCTTACCAGTTATGGAACAATAGGAGCTAGCTAGCGGTGAGTTTTGGCATATACCTTCTCTTTTGTGGTAAATTAGAAATTTCATAAAAACTGACAACCAGCACTATTCAGTGCCATTACATCCTTCAAAAGGATCTTCCCCAGCTACTTAGGAAGGGTATTACCCAAAAAAAAGCTACTTAGGAAGGGAAGACATGCAAATGAGAGGGTTGAAATAAGAAATCCCAACTTTGGCCAACTGATAGGCAACCATATTTGAGGTTCTCCTTATCAACTGGAAGGGAACCTCATAAAAAAAAAAAAAAAACATTATGTCTTCACGGTCCTTGAGAACATTTCTAAACTGCCATGGCATTCACACACGTCCTTGTTCTAAAGTACTGAAACAACAGGCAGTTTGCTTCCTTTCTTTTAATTATGTTTTGTAGCTAACAAAATTTGTTGAAGGTAGGAGAAAGGGGAGCCAGATTATCAGGTGGACAGAAACAGAGAATCGCGATAGCAAGAGCAATTCTTAAGGACCCTCCAATTCTTTTGCTTGATGAGGCCACAAGTGCACTTGATTCAGAGTCAGAGAAGTTAGTTCAAGATGCTTTAGAGAAGGCTATGCAAGGAAGGACTGTCATTTTGATTGCCCACAGGATGTCAACTGTTATTGGTGCAGATATGATTGCTGTGGTTGAGAACGGACAGATTTCAGAGACAGGAACTCACCATGAATTGCTAGATACCAGCAAGTTTTATTCCAACTTATTTACCATGCAGTATCTCTCCCCAGGAGCTGACTCGAGGTTGGTGGAATACTAAAAATGAGATTTTGGTTTAATCTTTATAAATAGAAATGATTTGAACTAAGTTATAGTATTCAATAACAGATCTACGGATATTACTGAAGAACCTCTGAAAACAAACCAGCAGAGTTCAGCCCAAAACCCAGAGCAACCTGAGGAGGAATCTAAAGTGCTCAGCAACCCCTTGGGAGATTCCCAGAAGCAAGAGACACAGGAAGGGAGAATAAAAAGAGTTCCGTTCTACAGAATTTGGTTTGGGTTGAACAACAATGAACTTGGAAAGACTGCTATTGGCTCTTTTGCAGCAGCTCTTTCTGGTATCTCAAAGCCTTTTTTTGGATTTTTCATCATAACGATAGGAGTAGCATATATTGAGGAGGATGCAAGAAGGAAAGTTGGAAAATATTCAATGATCTTTTGTGTAGTAGGATTGCTGTCATTAGTCACTCACACCTTGCAGCATTTTCTCTATGGAATGGTTGGAGAGAAGGCCATGACAAACCTTAGACAGGCTCTGTATTCAGGTTTGAAAAACCTATTCTTGTTTCCTTCTATTGTCTTTTTTTGAAAAATCCCTGTGTTCAGTTTCTTCTAAATCATTCAACAATGGAAGTTTTGGCACACTTGTAACATTTTCTTGTGTTAAAATCTTGCAGCTGTACTGAGAAATGAGTTAGCTTGGTTCGAGCAACCCAAGAACAGTGTGGGCTCACTTACCTCACGAATCATTAATGATACCTCCTTGATCAAGACCATAATATCTGATCGTATGTCTGTTATTGTCCAATGCATCTCCTCTATACTGATCGCGACCACCGTTAGCATGATCGTTAACTGGAGAATGGCCCTGGTTGCTTGGGCCGTCATGCCTTGCCACTTCATTGGTGGACTGATTCAAGCCATGTCTGCCAAAGGATTTTCAGGTGACTATGCAGCCGCCCATTGTGAACTTGTTTCTCTGGCTTCTGAATCCACAGCCAACATAAAAACCATTGCCTCATTTTCCCATGAAGAGCACATTCTTGAGAAAGCCAGGCTTTCTCTGGAAAAACCAATGAGAAAAAGCAGGACAGAGAGTGTTAAATATGGGATCATTCAGGGTTTTTCTCTTTGCTTATGGAATATTGCACATGCTGTAGCTTTGTGGTACACAACGATTCTGGTCGATAGGAATCAAGCCAGATTTGAGGATGGAATAAGATCTTACCAAATTTTCTCGCTCACTGTCCCTTCTATCACAGAGCTATGGACGCTAATCCCCACTGTCATCTCTGCCATCAGTGTACTATCGCCTGCTTTCCAGACCCTCAATAGAAAAACTGAAATTGAACCGGATACACCAGAGATCTCAAATTTTGAGAGGATCAGAGGCAGAATTGAATTTGAAAAGGTAAGTTTCTACTACCCTTTGAGGCCAGAACTGATCATTCTAAACAATTTCAATTTGTTGGTCAAAGATGGATCAAAGGTGGCAATTGTTGGACCAAGTGGAGCAGGGAAATCCTCTGTCTTGGCTCTTTTGCTGAGATTTTATGATCCTCGAGAGGGAAGGATACTAATAGATGGGAAGGACGTCAAAGAATTCAATCTGAGATGGTTGAGAAGCCAAATAGGGTTAGTGCAGCAAGAACCCCTTCTTTTTAGCTCTTCGATTAGAGACAATATCTGCTATGGGAATGCAGGAGCTTCAGAGACTGAAATCATTGAGGTGTCAATGGAAGCAAACATACATGAGTTCATAAGCAATTTGCCTCATGGATATGATACAGTTGTAGGGGAAAAGGGATGCCAACTTTCTGGAGGACAAAAACAGAGAGTAGCCATTGCCAGAACTCTACTAAAGAGGCCTGTAATTTTGTTGCTAGATGAAGCAACTAGTGCACTTGATGCCGAGTCTGAAAGGTCTGTAATGAGTGCTTTGGGATTTACAAAATTGAATGGTTTACTGTCCACAACCACACAGATTACAGTTGCACATAGGCTTTCTACAGTGAAGAACTCAGATACCATAGTTGTCATGGATAAAGGTGAGGTTGTGGAAATGGGTTCCCACTCAGACTTGATTGCAGCAAAGGAAGGTGTTTACTCAAGATTTGTCCAACTACAAAGCTTAACAGAAAGTTAAGTGATGTATTAAGTATGTTTAGAAATGTTCTGTTTTGAAAAATTGAAATCCAAGTTGTAATATTAAAAGACAAAGTTGGGATATCCAGACATGTGTAATATGGCAAAGGTGCTAAAAACAATAAGTCAGAGCATTTTTTAAGTTTTTCTTTATGAGGAGTAATTCTCCTAAAACCTTAAGGTATTAGGAGAAACAAGAATTAATGTACTTCAACAACCTCCCTCAAGAGAGAACATCACAGAACCAGGTACAAATTCACAAAATATACACACATAACCAAGTCAGGTCACAAGTTCGAATCCCCATGGAAGTAGAAGTATTCTCCCAGACTTAATTGTGCACGAGTGTACATACATCGTGGACCTGCACTGGGCTCCCCGAGTGTTTCTAGGAGAGAATAGTGTTTGTCCTTAAAGGGGGTGTTGAAGTATATTAATTCATGTATATCCTAATTTTTGGAGAGTTGGCTAATTCAATCTTAATATTCTTGATTGATGAATAATAGGAAAGAACCACTTAAGTTAGATGCTATCAATGGTATTGAGTGTTAAGGAATATTGTAATCTATTAAAGGATGGCCTCTTATGTTTGCTTGTGGAAACAATGATTTGATTAGATTGGATATGGTTAGAATGTGATTTGATTTGATTTAGTTTCCATCTTCATCTTTTCTTTATCTTCTAATTAACATTTCTCTCTTTGTAACGCCCCACACATGTTTACACACACTTAGTAGGATTTAAATGTATATTCAATTACTTGTAGACTTGAACTATTTTAGAGAAAGATCTATGTACACTTAGAATAAATTAGTGAGTAAACTATACACCATTAGAAAGATTTGGAAGTCTAGTTTCCAACAAAACAAATAATGAGTGAATTAGAGTTTCTTAGAAAAAGATATGAGTGTTTTAGCACGAGGAAAAAAAAAAATTGAAAATATGGTCAAGCCCAATCGATCGAGGTGGCTAAACCCGATCGATCGAGGGGCCGAGCTCGATTTGATCAAGTGACACTCCGATTGATTGGAAAGACAGATAGTTTTGTGAATTTAGGATTTTTGTGACTTTTTGACTTAGAAGCTTTCAAATAGGATTGAGACTCATGTAGAATCTATATAAGTGATTGAAATTGATCAAATTCGATACAAAAATACAAGAAACAAAGGAAAAGGAAAATCAAAGAAAAAGGTAGGGTTTTAAAGGGCAACTTGGGATTTTGGTGAAAAACTTGAAGTTTTGGGGAATGGATTCGATTTCAGATTAGCAAGTAAGTAAACATAGATAATTTACATCATATTTGAACTATCTTAGGTTCCTAGAATGTTTGATTCATATTTTGCAAGTATCTACATATCTTTTCTCCAAGTTTTTAATGTTCGTAGGTTGTTAAAATACATTGATTTTGGCCTTTGTAAGTAAACATGAATGCTTAACATCGTTTTAATTGTTCTAAGGTTCTTGGAACACTCTTAATCATATTTTGTAAGTAAACATGAATATTTAGCATTGTTTTTGACTCCTCTAGATTCTTAGAATACTTTGATTCCGGTTTTTTTAAGTAAACAAGATCAGTACTTTACATCGCTTTTATTCCTTTAGGATTTTGGAATGATTATTTTGCCAAATGATTTATATTTTGTAAGCGAACTTGAATACTTTACACCATGTTCAATGTTCCTCGATTCTTAGATTTGTTTGTTTACAGTTTTTGTAAAGAATCATGAATGTTTTGATTTGTTTAAGCTCTTAAAACCCATGGTTTTGTAAAGAGAGAATCTATTTTAAAAGTAAACATATGTGCTATGTTTTGTTTTTGATCTATTTAAGTTCTTAGATGGTTTTGAATCCCATTTTGCAAAAGGCTATGAATGTTCTACATTGTTTTGATTGATTTAGGTTTCTAAAATGACTATTTTAAAAGGATATTATAGTTTCAGAATGAATTTTCAAAGGGTTTTGTTGAAATCTATTCTTTAGATTGTTTAAAGAAATTTTATTGTGCAAATCAATAGAGCTATGTGTTTAGGTAGGCCAGATCTTCTTGTTTTATGTTTTGCTTCAAAAAATATGCATTGATAGAATGATTATAGTCTTCTTTTAAGGACATGATTTGCTCTGCATTGATACCTGTTAGTTTTAATATAATATATGTAGAAGTATAAGGGTATTTATGTCATTCTTGTATTGCACACATACCATATACATTGTATATATGGTATATCAGCCATATATAATAAATGTTTAATGTATGATTAGGAAATACCTAACACATGATTCTTCACTACTCTCTGTCGCCTCTCTCTCTTCTTCTTCTTTCCTCATCTCTTGTATGTACCTAAACCTTAACTAAATCACACGAGATACTCCAATTTGGTATCAGAACCAAAGAGTTTTGGATCTGGGATTGAGTGACTACAAAGAGCAACGAAGAACATTGATAATGTCAACAGGCCGTACGTTGTACGACGTTAGACCTCGAAAAGTTGGGGATCTATTTCGGAATGATTTATCAGGAATTATGTTGATTTTTCCTAAATTTTTTATGATTGGATGTGTGTTTTTTGAACAGTTTTTTGAAGAACTCGAAAATTCCCAAATTTGACAAAACTGATCGATATAATCAGGCTGGGAAATTTTTTGGGGTTGTTTGCCAATGGATGGGCCATTTTTTAGTGGGGAATTATTCAAAATTGGTTTGGATCGATTTGGTTAGAAATCGGGGTGTCCGTGAATGTTTTTTCCCTCTATATTTGATGCCTGACAGTATTTTTCACCTTTTTTTGGTGATTTTTTAATTCGAAAAATATGGTTTTTGGTTAGAATGATGGTGGAACTTTGTTGCTCTTCCTTTGTGATTACTCACGGCTGTTGGTTGTGATGGTTGGCCCTTCGAGAGTGTTCCGGTGCTGATTCGGGCTCCCAGACCCATCGTTAAAGGCTGTCCAGCCTTATATCTTGTGGTGAGTGATATCACAAGTGTTGTTTGACCTGTGTTTGTGTGTTGGTGGGAACTTACATGCAGTGTAAACCTATACTTGGGTGATATTCAGTGAAATCAGACTTGTCGGGTAGCTGTATCGAGTTTTGTTAGAGGTATTGAGTTCCAAACATGTCTGAAGAAAGTGAAACCTCTAATCCTTCAGGGAATGTTGATCCTAGTGGTGGCAACAATAGTTCTGAAGTCCTTAATGCATTGATTACAACAGTACGGTTTGATGGGACAAATTATTTGGCTTGGTCTTAGTCAGCACTTCTCTATATTACTGGCAAGGACAAAGAAATATATATACTTGATGAGGTGGTTATTTCAACTGTTATTGATACAAAGTATCAAAAGTGAAAAACTGAGAATGCCACAATCATGTCTTGGCTTCTACACTTCATGAAGCTAGAGATAAGTCATTATTATTTATTTCTTAAGATTGCAAAGAAAATTTGGGATTCAATTGCCGAAACCTATTTTGAAATGGGTAATACTACAAAGGTGTATGAATTAAAACAAAGTATTTCTCAGTTACAACAAGGAGATCTTCCCCTAGCAGCATACTATTCTTCTCTCAAAGAAATGTGGGAGGAGATGGATCACTACTTAACATTTAGGCCTAAATGCAAGGAGGATATTACTGTTTATGCCCGACATGTTGAGGAGTTCCGGATTTATGAGTTGTTGACTGGTTTGAATCCAGAGTATAAACAATTAAGAGTTAACATTCTTGGTAAAGTTCCTCTCCCATCCCTGAATGAAGTGTATGCTTATCTCATCCGTGAAGAAAAGCAACGCCGTATGATGTCATAGCCTTCTCAGGTAGAGAGATCAACCCTGGTTTCCTCCTTCTAATGAGGTGGTCGCAGGAGCAGTAGCCGTGGTCGAGGTGGTAAGTTTGGTAGTAATCTTGATGACAATGACAAACTGAAATGTGAGTATTGTGGGTGTAGTAGACACACCAAAGATACATGTTGGGATCTTTATGGTCGTCCTCCCGATTCATAAGGCCGTTCTTTTCCTCGGGGGAAAGGCAGCGGCCGTTTTAGTAGCAGTTACTCTAGTGCTCATTCCGCTACCTCAGTGTCTTCCATGGCTCCATCAGCTCCTCATGTTCCTACTCTTACTCCTACATTAGATAAGATCTTGTCTCGTGAGGAGGTTGAGACATTTCATCGGTTTGTGGCCTCTTTGGATCCTCCTCCTACAGTCTCCACCTCTACATTTTCTCACTCAAGTACCTCTACCTTTACCCTTACTACGTCTCTTTCTGCTCCCTCTAGCTCTTGTGTCATAGATTCTGGAGCATCCCATCACATGATTGGTATGTCCTCTTTATTTTCTACTTATCATGTCTGTTTAGGAAGGGATAATGTTTGTATTGCTGATGGATCTTATTTCTCCATTGTTAGTAAATGAGACATTATTGCTACTCCTTCCATGCATCTATCTTCAGTTTTTCATGTTCCCAATTTTTCTCTAAATCTTTTGTCTATTAGTCACATCACAAAATCCCTTAATTGCAGTGTTACCTTCCTTCCCTCTCATTGTGTTTTTCAGGATTTGGAGACGAGGAGGATGATTGGCCCAGGGTTTGAGAGAGACGGCTTGTACTTGTTGGATACTTTCTCTTTAGTTGCTTCACAAGTCCAACAAGTGTCTACTTTGATGCGTAGTTTGAATAAGAGTAGTTCCGAAGACTTAGTGCACTAGCACAACAAATTAGACCATCTTTCCTTTGCTTTACTAAATAAAATGTTTCCTCATTTATTTCATTCTTCTTAGTTACATTGTGAACCTTGTGAAACATTGTCGCACTGTTTACCCCATTAGTAATAAAAGAAGTTTGGTTCCTTTTAATATT
Source organism: Platanus orientalis (assembly GCA_025762735.1). Classification (NCBI taxonomy): domain Eukaryota; kingdom Viridiplantae; phylum Streptophyta; class Magnoliopsida; order Proteales; family Platanaceae; genus Platanus; species Platanus orientalis. The sequence goes on from JAOXJP010041387.1 coordinate 17,425, forward strand.
GTGTATTTTGATGTTTGGGGGCCTTCCCCTATGGTGACTCTGTTTGGTTTCCGTTACTTTGTTACATTTGTTGATGATTACAGTAGAACTACGTGGGTATATTTATTAAAAACAAAAAGTGATGTCTTCTCTGCTGTTAAGTCATTTGTTCATATGGTCTCCACATAGTTCGATGCTAAAATTCGTATCTTTCGTTCTAATAATGAGGGAGAGTATCTCTCTGGTGGCCTTTCTTTTTTTTTTGATGAATCTGGTATTGTTCACCAGACTACATGCCCTAGCACACCTGAGCAAAATGGTGTAGCTGAAAGAAAAGATCGTCACTTTCTTGAAATCACTAAGGCACTTATGTTTACCATGCATGTTCCAAAGACTTTCTGGTTTGAGGCTTTACAGACTGCGGTTTTCTTAATGAACCGCATGCCCTCTCAGGTTCTTCAGTATAAAAATTCCCTTGAACTTCTTTCACCTTCTTCGGCTCTGTTTCCTCTTCCTCTTAAGACTTTTGGTTGTATCTGCTTTGTTTATATCCCTAAATCTAATCGTAATAAATTGGAACCTAAAGCACTCAAATGCATCTTTTTTGGTTATGCTGCAACACAAAAGGGGTATAAATACTACCATCTTGGTACTAGGAGGCGTCTTGTGTCTAAGGATGTCACTTTTTTTTAGGATATGCCTTTTTTTTCTTCCCAAAAGATTTCTTTTCAGGGGGAGAGTATTGGTGGAGAAGAGATGTTTTCTGGGCCTCCTTAGCCTACTCCTGTTCCTTCACACTTCTATGATGTTGGTGACAAAGGAGATAAAGAGTTGAAGGTGTACTCAAGGAGAGGAAAACAACAGGAAAAGGATAAGCCACATTCATAAGCTCCTGGTTAAGAGGCCTCTTTGGATCCTTCTCTTGGATCAGGTATTGCTCCACCTTCAACTGCCTCTCCTTCGGTTTCTTTACTTGATGAGTCTAATATTCCCATTGCTATTCACAAGGGTGTGAGATCCCGTACCCAACATCCTATCTCTAACTTTGTTTCACTAAACCACTTGTCTCCATCTTTTCGTAGTTTTTCCTCTGTTTTGTCTTCAGAGTCTATTCCTCGTAGTGTGTCAGAGGCTATTTCACAACTTCATTAGAAGACAGCAATGAAGGAGGATATGAGAGCTCTCGAGAAAAATCATACCTGGGAAATGGTTGATCTTCCTAGAGGAAAAGAACCAGTTGGCTGTAAGTGAGTGTTCACTATTAAATACAAAGCTGATGGTAGCATAGAACGGTGTAAGGTTAGACTTGTTGCTAAGGGTTACACCCAGATGTATGGTATTGATTATCAAGAGATGTTCACACCTGTGTCCAAGATGAATTTTGTTAGAGTGTTTATTTTCCTTGCTACCACATAGAGATGGCCTTTATACCAGTTCGATGTAAAAAATGCCTTCTTAAATGGAGATTTAGAAGAAGAAATTTTTATGCAACTTCCGCTTGGTTTTCGGCTTCTTAAAGGAAAATGAAAAGTTTGCTGATTAAAGAAGGCCCTATACATCCTAAAACAATCACCAAGGGCTTGGTTTGAAAGATTCAGACTTGCTATGGTGAAGTATGGGCACACTTAGTGTCAGAATGATCACACTTTATTTGTTAAACAGGATCAAGGGAAAGCTTACAGCTCTGATTGTCTATGTTGATGACATAGTTGTCACCGGTAATGATGAGGTTGAGGTGAAACTACTAAAGACACAATTAGCTAAGGAGTTTGAAATTAAAGACTTGGGAAAACTAAGGTATTTCTTGGATATTGAAGTTGCAAGATCAAAAGGAGGAGTTTTCTTATCTAAAGGAAGTATGTGTTGGACCTTTTGATTGAGACTAGGATGCTTGGTTGCAAACCAACAGTTGGTTCCTATTGATCCTAATCACTGGCTTAAAGAAGATCAAGATAATCGCCTAATTGATGCAGAGAGATACCAGAGACTCATGGGGTGCTTTATATATCTGTCATTGACTAGACTAGACATTGCCTATACAGTTAGTGTTGTTAGTCAATTTATGCATGCCCCTACTCTTGCTCATATGGAGGCTACCTATCAGATTCTCAGAAATCTCAAGGGTTGTCCAGGGAAAGGAGTTTTTTATTCTTCTCATGGACATCTAAGGGTGGAAGCGTACACTAATGCTGATTGGGCAGTCTCCGTCACTGATCGCCGTTCTACTTCAGGCTATTGCACGCTTGTGGGAGGCAATTTGGTTACCTAGAGGAGTAAGAAACAAGCTGTGGTGGTTAGATCCAATGCAGAAGCAGAATTCAGGTGTATGGCACATGGTGTTTGTGAATTATTGTGGCTAAAATTGCTAATGGCTGAGTTGGGTTTCTCTATTTCTCATCCCATGGTCTTATATTATGACAACAAGGCTGCCATCAGCATTGCACACAATCCAGTGCAACAGGATAAAACACATTGAGGTGGATTGTCATTTTATTAAAGCGCAATTGCAGCGTAGATATATTTGCACTCCCTTTATGAAGATAGGAGATCAACTGGTAGATGTTCTAACAAAAGAATTACCTAGCACAAGGTTTAGTGATGTGGTTGGCAAGCTGGGAATGAGAAATATCTATTCCCCAATTTGAGGGGGAGTGTAGAATTACGTAGCACAAGGTTTAGTGATGTGGTTGGCATACCGTATACATTGTGTATACAGTATATCAGCCATATATAATAAAGGTTTAATGTGTGATTAGGAAATACCTAACACGCGATTCTTTACTACTCTCTCTCTCACCTCTCTTTTTCTTTTTCTTTTTCTTCCCCCCTCTCTTGTATGCACTTAAACCTTAATTAAATCACATGAGATACTCCAATTGTATATGTATTCTTTTTGAAAGGTTTAATATGTTTTAGTATTTATAATGATATGAGACCTCTTTGCCATCAAATAGGGAAATTTGATGGAGCCCTCCTCATTGAGTTTAAATAGATGCGATCAGGTACCCTCTTCGTCGGATCACATAATTGTTAAATTAGTTTTGTTTGATCCTCGCCACTAGGGATGAGATAATGGTATCCCCTCATCGAGATTATAATAGGTGTGATAAGGTACCCCGCTCACTGGGTCACATTAATTGGTGCAAACAGATACCCAATCACTGGGTCATATTAATAGGTGAAACCATTATCAGTTATTTATTTTAGATATATGTTTCAAATATATGTTCAGTTTTAGCTCAGTATTTCAGCTCAGTATTTCAGATTTATATCTCAGCATAGTTATGCTTTCTGATTTCAGTTATAAGTTATTATCTATTTTTTTAGATTATAAAGCATTATTTTCTGGATGTAACTACAATAAAAATAGTTATTTTCAAGAAGCATATTCATTTTGTTTTTATAAAATTATTTATTCTCGTTGACCCAAATATTTATGTATATTTAAGTATTTTTGTTAATTTGTAAAGTTAGTCACGCTTACAGAGTTAACACCGTGTTTTTCAGATGATGAGGAGACAACTGAGTAGACGATACATATAGAGCACTAAAGGTAGTAAATTGGATTACATTTGTTGTTTTATATTTTATTTAGTTTATGATTTAGTTTCAGTTTAAACTTAGTGGGTTGTAATACATTAGTTGGATTTAGTTTATTTGATGATTTATTATTTATGAAATAGTTTTGAATGTCAGATTATGTGTTAATGGGAATGGAATGTCAAATGTTATGGTTATGGAACAATGATTTATATTTAGATGTTTGATTTCGCTGCGTATGTATAGAAAGGTAAAGAAGAAAAATCAATATGCAAATTGCAAAGTATCAGGTTAAGAATGAAATGGATTAATGTCGCGTGTTGAAATATATAGTCAATCTAATATGGGTTTCGAGGTGCGACACTCTTGTATCATGGCGACAATTTGTTGGCACAACAAAAATAACCTTGACAATTCCACGTGATGGGATATAAGCCTAAACCACTCACGATTTATGCAATAAAGAATAAAATAGAAGCAAATAAATTAACAATCACACAAGAAGATGATTTTTACATGGTTAGGTGATGTGCCTACATCCATGGGAGAAAATCAACTTTCTTCACTATAAGAATGTGAAATTCATACAAAGATGTGTGTTTTCTACAATTCACACATTTTCCCTTTGTATATCATTTCTCTCTCACACTCTCAAACCCTTAAGAAAACCCCACAAGAACCCTTGTGGCTGCTCACACTCTTCCTCTCACTTTCCCTAATTTTATTATGGTAGTTATATTAGGGTTTTTCTCCCCTTTCCGTCATCAATGACTCCATACTTATTAGCCTTTTAACTCTAATAAGTTCCCAATCGCAGGATCTTTTCAAGATTCAACGGCTGAAATAAATCCACAACTCAGTAAATCTCCACCTATGGTTTATTTTGTCTCTTGAAGATTTTCTGTTGAGGTTAGCTTTACCTATATCTTTGCCAGAACACATAACCTATGACATGTGCACCACACTCCACCTTGGCTCACATTCCGAAACCAGCTCGAGAAAACCTACACTTTATCCTTCTTAGTGAACTTTATGACATATATACCTGGAACATACCTCGAACATGAATCATATCTAGTTTGTTATCGCTGTAAACAACCATTAGTCTTGAAGACTCACCTCTACACATACCATCAAATCAATTTGGTCCTGACATTATCCGACTCGATCATGATACAGCCAATGCATATGTGTAGCTAATCCAAATCAACTTACCTAGTCAACTCTAGAGAGGGATCTCAATATGTCTTCTCTAATCGTAGGAACTGTCTTAGCATTGTTTGTCACCTAGAAATCTGTAACACATGTCTCTGTCCAAACTATGTAAAAGACTCTACACAAGTACTTGTTATTCCATGTATTACGTTTCTAGTTACCTGTCGTCAAAGAAATACCATTAATCACTGTATTTCCCATCAGACGATACAAACCATCACACTTTTCTCCCTTAAAACAATCGCATGTGATTTTCATGGCTCCACCTACAACTAAATACCTATAACCAATGGAATCCAACTAGCCTAGGGATATTAGGTTCCTTCGCATCTTTAGGATATATGCCACACCACCCAAGTGCAAACCACTTGATTTTCACCGTCCCACACCTGTGACATTATAAGCAGACCAGTTGCCCAAAGAAACAAAACTTGTTTTCTTCTCTCAAAATGTATCAAAATATTCTTTCCCAAAACATATATGAAAAGGACAACCTCAATCTAATATCCACTCATCATAAGAAAAAGTGTTCATACCTTTAGAGACTATGAGATAATCTCTAATATACTCATGTTCTTTAGTCAATATTGTACTAAAACTGTAGCTTTTCTATCTATCAGCACGTTCTAGATAATTCCTCTTCATGTGGCCATATTCCTTACAATGAAAATATTGCACCTTACCCTTTCCTCTAGATTTGGATCTAAACTTGTTATTCTCTAATCCTCTCACAGATGACCTTTTATAATTTTCTACCCAACCAATCAATCCAAAATCATGACTTTCTTCAAGATTTGGTCTCCTCCTAATCTTATTAGATAGAAACAAAGCCGTGATGTCCCCAAGGCTTACTGTATCTTTCCTGAACAATAATATTTGTTAGGATCGTTTTACCTTCGCAGAAGAAATGAGATGCAATAAAATCAACAAGCAATAAGAAGAAAGAAATCATGCACAACATAAGATTTACGTGAAAAACCCCAGTTTAGGGAAAAACCACAGAGCTGCAGAAAAAACTTTCACTATCAAGAAGAAAACACGTCCAAAGATTATTTACAATTTTGGACCTCTCTCTCTCCTCGCACTCAACCTTATAACGAATCATATAAATACCCCTAAAAAACCCTAATACATATGCAAATACGGTTCGGATCCGATCCGGTACATAAAAACGTCAAAACGGATCAAATTTTTTTCCTCTACCTTGACATCAATTTTGCGAAATTGATCTAAAAGCTTATTGAACATGTTTAAGTGTTCAAACAAATTTGCACCTTCTGCCATCTTCAACCCATATAATTGTCACTTCAAATATAACTTGTTGGTAAGACTCTTTTCCATGTAGAGTTTTCCTAACTTCTCTGATAAAGCTGGTGCCGAATCCTCGTCCATAATGTTAAATAATACATTATCCATAAAACATAAACAAATTGTGTTGACTGCTCTCATCTTTATGTCTTGCTAGTCATCATCCTTCATCTCCTTGGACTTGCCTTTTTTTTTCTCTATAACACCTTGTACAAACCATGTTGTACTAACACATCCTTTACCTTTTTTTGTTAAAGAGTGAAACTATCATTTTCATAAATTTATTCTACGAAGAACTGATCAACAGAAGCCTTTATTGTCATCGTGAATCAACCCAAGTTTTTAGAAAGTAACCCTTTGAATTAAAGTATTTTTATTCACCATTTTCTTCCTCTTCCTCCCAAAGACAAACTAAAAGCTTTGATACCAATTGTTGGCGTAGCGGAAACAACCCTAAAAATTCCACGTGATGGGATACAGGCCCAAACCACTCATGATCTATACAATAAAGAATAAAATAACAACAAAGAAATTACCAATCACACAAGACGATGATTTTTATGTGGTTTCGTTGATGTGCCTACATCCACGGGAGAGAATCAACTTTCTTCACTATGACAATGTGAAATCGGTACGAAGAAGTGTGTTTTCTACAACCCACACCTTTTTCCTTTATACACCATCTTTCTCTCGCACTCTCAAACCCTTGAAAAAACCCCACAAGAAACCTTGCAGCTGTTCACACTCTCTTTCTCTCACTTTTCCCTAATTTTATTAGGGCATTTATATTAGGGGTTTTCTCCCCTTGCCATCATCAATGACTCCACACTTATAAGGAATCCTTTTTTATAGGGAAAATACCGAGACCATCTAATTTAGAAAACCCCGACCCTAAATCCCCGGGGTGACTCCCAGGGTGTGATTGGATCCCGAGTATCTCGGCACCTAGAAAAGGAAGCCCCCGGGGTGACTCTCAGAGCGTGACCTAGACTCTGAGTATTCTAGCGCCTAAAAAAGGGAGGCTGCCCCATCGCCAGCTATCTAGCTCTAAAGATCATGGAAGATCTTGACTAGGTATGGAAAGTAGGCGCCCCACCTTCTATACTTAGAGATAAGAACAATCCAAAAGTCGTTACCAAAAAGAATATTCTCTATAGCTAACCCAACAGATTGAGAAGAGACAAAATTGGAGAAAGCCACTATGATTAACCGACTAAAAAACGGAAAGATCAAAGAGGCACCGTGATCAACATGAGAAGATATGGGCAAAATCTTACCTGATATGCCACTACTTGAGCCTATAAACAAGGGGAACAGTTAGCTCACCAGGTATAAATAAAAAAAAAACCATAGCAAGAGCCTAGTGTTCTACAACCATCCTTATTTGACTTGATCATCGGAGATCTTGAGGTCGACACCCCACCGGTGTCACAGTTCTTTGGCTTGTTGGCTTTGTCTTGTAGGGATCGTCTTGCTGGAGATCCTGACCCATTGTGCAACCATTTGATTGGTGTTGGGATGTTCGCGGTTTCAACACCATTAGTTGGCATCATTTGTGGGAAACTCATCTTTAAGGACCAAAGGTTTGCATGGTAGAGACTAGGTCAATGGCTACTCAACACAACTTTCGCGCCCAAGAGGATGGATAAGAAACCACCATCTCCAACGGAGGCCGCTACAAGGAACCTCGGGTAGCCGCCCTTGAACAACACGTCTAAGGCCTGATAGCAAGCATATAGTTACTCATTGATCAAAACTGAGAGATAATGCAGGAGTTGAGGGGACAAAGGAGTGAGCCCAACAATCCAGAAACGGGACAACGGGAACCATCCGTCCACCTCGGCAGGAGCCATGACGATGATCGGGGCTGAAAGGTGAAAAAGAAAGCACTACCGCACCCCGATTCCGAGAATCAAACCGTATCTTGCAGCAGAGAGCCTTCAACCCTTAGGAAGAAGAAATGAAAGATGTGAGACAAGAAATGGCAACCATGAAGGAGACCATCAAAGGGAAAGCCCTGACAACGGTCGAGGAACTTATCCAAAGAGCGGACCACTTGTTTACTCCCGAGGTAATGACTCGATCATTGCCGAACAAATTTAAGTCGTCCCAGATGAAAATGTTTGACAATATTCGAGACCCCCTCAACCATCTGAAGGCCTATAAAACACACACGAATCTTCAAGAAACACTTGGCGAGATCATGTGTTGAGTTTTTCCTACCACCATAAAAAGGTAAGCCTGAGTATGGTTCAGTCGGCTGAAGCCCGGGAGTATATCAAACTTCACAAAGCTCAGTCGATAGTTTGTAAGGTATTTTGTAGGTGGTTAGAGACACCGGAAACCCACCACCTACCTGCTAAACATCAAGCAAAATAAAGGCGAATCCCTCTGAGACAACGTGTCCTTGTTCAATAAGGAGATGTTACAAGTTGATGGTGCCGAGGAGAAAGTAATCGTGGCTACCCTCATGGCAGGGTTGCTACCCTCAAAGTTCCTCTTCTCATCATAAAAAAACCCGCCATCGTGCATGACCGACTTGATGCTGAAGGCGCAACAACATATAAACGCTAAGGATACTCTCAACGTCCGGCTGGAGCGGGAGAATAAAGCTAATTCCTAATCTAACAAAAGAAAAGGAGAGTTATAGTCTACTCGGGATGAAAAGAGCTCCCAGGCCAAGGGGGCAATGACAATGGTGGGACCAAACCTCGAGTTAACCTACCCTCGAGCATATTTCAAAATTACACCCCTCTTAATGCATTGGTAGAGTAGATATTCATACACATCAGAGATGACCCAAGCATCAAGTGGCCTGAGAAAATCTGGGTCCCACCTGAAAAGAGAAATCTTGATAAGTACTATCGCTTACATCGGGACCATGGCCACAACACCAACGATTACTTTGACTTAAATGAGCAAATAGAAGCCCTCATTCAACGAGGGCAACTGCAAAGGTTCATGGCGGGAAGGCCCCTAGTCAGATGGCAGAACACCCGTCAAGATCCCCCCACTTGAGAGGAAAGAAGACTCGAGGGCCTAATAAGCAAAATTAGGGTGATCAGCGGAGGAGGAGAGTCCAACGCGACAAGAAAATTTCATAACAAACAAATACGAGCCAAAATAGAACGACAGATGTTGGTCACAGAAAGGACGACCAAGCAGCACAGGGTAGAGCATTCCCCTATCACTTTCCCTAAAAAGACGTCTAAGGAGTGAGTCAGCCACACGACGACGTGCTGGTGGTAACCCTAATCATCTCGAACTACAAAATCCACCGTGCCCTCATCGACAATCGGAGTTCGGCAAACATCCTTTATCTCCCAACCTTTGACTAGATGGACATTGGGCGGAACAAACTTAAGCCGGTTCAATCGCCTTTGGTCAGCTTCATAGGCGATAGGCTATTCCCCTTGGAACTATTGGCTTACCAGTGACTGCTGGGATGGATGACAAACAAGTCACTAAGGTGATAGATTTCTTAGTGGTCGACTACCTATCGTCCTATAATGCCATTCTCTTGAGGCCGACACTGAATCAAATGAAGGCGGTTACCTCAACCTACCATCTTTTGATGCACTTCTCGACTAAAGGAGGGGTTGGGGAGGTTAGAGGAGATCAGGTGATTGCCCAGGAATGTTACATAGCCTCTCAAAGAAGAATTAACCCCAAAGGAGGTAATGCTAGTCGATAGTTTGGAGGTCCGAGATGAAAGAACTTAGATAGTTGCAGAGCCAGGAAGAGAGCTCAAGGATGCATCCTTGATGCAAAACACCCCAACCATGAAACCCCAGTAAGGTCAAATATGTCGAAGGACATCAAAAAGTGATTACAGGGCTTCTTTGTCAATAATTGGGATGTGTTCGCCTAGACACATGAGGACATGCCAAGAATAGACCCCCGACTAGCAGTGTATCAGCTCAACGTAAGCCCAACTACAAATCCTATTAAGCAGAAGAAAAGAAACTTCAACCCGGAGAAGAACCAATCCATCGTAGAGGAAGTGGAAAAACTACTCAAAGTCCAATTCATAAGGGAGGCCCACTACCTCGAGTGGTTGGCAAACATTGTAATGGTGCGAAAGTTGAACGAGAAATAGAGGATGTGTGTCGACTTCACTAACCTCAACAAAGCATGCCCCTAGGATAGTTTTCCTCTCCCAAGAATTGACACCCTGGTAGATTCAACGGCCGACCATTAAACCTTTAGTTTTATGGATGCTTTCTCGGGATACAATCAGATAAAGATGTATGAGCTTGACCAGGAAAGAATAGCCTTCATCAGTGATCGGGGGCTTTATTGTTATCGGGTTATGCCCTTCGGTTTGAAGATTGTTGGGGCAACCAACCAAAGGCTCGTCAACGAGATATTAAAAAACCAAACCTAGAGAAACATCGAAGTGTACGTAGATGACATGTTGGTGAAGAGCCTCCTGATTGAACCACATCTGTCTGACTTAAGTGAAATGTTCCAAATGCTGAGGAGATATAAAATGAAGCTCAACTTGAGAAAATGTGCATTTGGTGTATCTGCTGGGAAGTTCCTTGGGTTTATGGTCTCCTAACAAGGAACAGAGGCAAACTCCGAGAATGTCAAAGCTATAATCGAGATGCAACCACCAAAGAACACTAGGGAAACATAGCAACTGGTAGGAAGGGTCACGACGTTAAATAGATTCATATCCTAGGCTACTGATAAATGCTACCCCTTCTTCTGTTTACTAAAGAAGGCGTTTAACTAGGACAAGGAATGCAGCAAAGCCTTCCATGAGCTTAAAGTTCACCTTGGTCGCTTGCCACTAATCAACTAGCTGAAGCAGGGTGAGGTACTTTACGTCTATCTGTTGGTATCAGAGATGGTAGTCAGCTCGGTGCTAGTTAGGGAAGAAACGGGGTGTAGATGCTTGTGTACTACACTAGTCAGGCGTTTAAAGGAGCTGAGGAAAGATACCTGAAGGCCGAGAAAATAGCATTCACCTTAGTCGTCACGGCTAAGAGACTGAGACCATATTTTTAGGTACACACCATCCGAGTGCTCACCGATCAGCCACTCAGGATCATACTGCATAAACCCGAGACCTCGGGAAGGTTGGTCAAATGGTTAATGGAACTGAGCGAATTTGACATCGAGTATCACCCTTGAAGAGCTATCAAAGGGTAAGCTGTTGCTAATTTCATCGTTGAGTATACTCACATGCCAGAAGGCGAGGCCCAGGCATATGAAGAACAACCCAGCGAGGCAGAAGTAACAAAAGCAACGTGGATGCTTTATGTTAATGGCTCCTTCACCAGCAAGTCTACTAGAGGAGTCGTCTTGATTACACCATAAGGAACCGAGCTTGAATATGCCATCAGGTTCGAGTTCAAGGAGATTAATAACAAGGCAGAGTATGAAACATTAATCACAAGGTTGAGGCTTGCTCATACCCTCAGAGCTAAGTGAAAGTCAGTAGCGATTCCCAGCTTATGGTGGGGGCAAGTTTTAGGAGAATATGAAGCCAGGGATAAGCGGATGAAGCAATATCAAGCATTGGTAACAACAAAAAAGTCCCGGTTAGAGCAATTTAGTATGTAGCAAGTCCTTCGGGGAAAAAACGAGAAAGCCGATAAGCTGACCAGACTTACATCGCCAACTGAGGGAGACCTTGCCCCCAAAATCTTCGTGGAGAGCTTAATTAAGTCAAGCATTAAGACAGAAGAAGGCAAGGAGGTCAATATGGTCACCCTCGAGCCCAAATGGGCTAACCAAATTGTAAAATACTTAAAGGACGAAGAGTTGCCTGAGAATAGAGATGAAGCAAGAAGAGTGAAGGTGAGGGCTGGTCAGTACCTCATCCTCAACGACATCCTTTACAAAAGGAGCTTTACCTTCCCCCTACTTAGGTGCTTATTCAGTTAAGAGGTCAACTATGTGCTTCGAGAAATACATGAGAGTATGTGGGAATCAATCGGGGGGTAAGGCACTAGCCAGTAAGGTAATCAGAGCAGGGTACTATTGGCCCTTCATGCAGAAGGACGCAAACATGTTTGTCCAAAGGTGTGACAAATACCAAATGATTGTCAATATCATAAGAAAATATGCTAAAGAATTTATCCCGATCGCTGGTCCATGGCCTTTCACTCAGTGGGGGATCAACATTGTCGGGCCTCTACCTTGAGGAAAGAGGTTGATGAAGTTCCTAGTGGTTGCCATCGACTACTTCACAAAATGAGTGGAGGCCAAACCCCTGGCCAAGATCATCGAGAATAATATTCGAGACTTCACATAGAAATCAATCGTGTGTCGATTTGGGATACCTAGGGTACTCATCACCAGCAACGGTAAGCAATTTGATAATACTCGGTTCCAAGAAATTTGTTCAAAGCTTGGCATTAAAAATCACTTCCCTTCCTTAGCACACCCTCAAGCTAACGGTCAGGTGGAGGTCACCAACTAGACTCTGCTGAGCATCATCAAGAAAACACTCGAGGACTCCAAGGGCCTTTGGCCTGAGGAGCTACCTAGTATCTTGTGAGCCTACCGAACTACAGTGAGAACCCCCACTAGGGAAACACCGTTTCTCTTGGCATTCGGAACTGAGACAGTGGTCCCAATAGAGATCGGATGACCACCTATAGAACGGTGAATTTCAACCCAGAGATGAACAAAGAGCATCTCACTCAAAGACAACCTAGATATGCTGGAGAAAAAGAGAAATGAGGCTGCACTCCGAACAACTGCCTACAAGTACTGAATAACTAAGTATTGTAACTTGCAAGTAAAGACGAGGAGATTTGCAGTGAGAGACTTGGTCCTTAGAAAGGTCAGCCTAGCGACTCAAGACCCAACTGAAGGAAAATCGATGCCAAGTTGGGAAGGACCCTACAAAGTAACGAGTTTTTATAGACCCGGGACATTCCATCTCGAGACAATGCAAGGAGAGTCACTACCTCAACAGTGGAACATCGAGCATCTGAGGAAATACTATCAATAGTAATGATGTAATCATTTATTCCACGTTAATAAAATCTTCTTATTCAACAGAAATAAGCGAGTTGAAGCCCTTAAGCCCAGGTTACAAGACTAACCCTAGGTCATAAGACTGACTCATCCTCAACGAAAGAGTCTAGGCCCTCAAGACCGGGTTACAAGTGTTGGAAATATGTGTCTTGACAAAGCCATTCACATAAAATATAAGCGTGATTAATTAATTATTTAATTAATAATAATTAATATTCTATCATCACATGAATTTGTTTCTTTATATGGGTAATTAT